>MU705753.1:16937-40710 GCA_026770625.1 Nicotiana glauca | reverse complement strand
TTCCTTGATTACATGAGGCTACCCGTTGCCTAAGAATTTTATGAACTTCTTTTCAGAACTGAACTGTAACTCATCTAGCCAAGACCTTCCGTCAATCCCATCTAGAAGAAGAATCATTACACATTCCATGCTTTGCATGCCCCAAGAAAATATATGCATCTCCGATCCACGGTAAAACTCAACAAGAACTCTCTCCCAGTTCCATTTGCACAAGCTAAACTGCTTGGACTGAATCCTGCTAGCCAAACCAAGCTAAGCAAGCTGTCAGAACTCAAGAGCTTCGCTGCACAATACCTGTAAGGGCTCAAATCTCGCACACATATAAAGAATTAATCATATCCTTACCATATCGATTCGGTCTACTATCAAGCTATTCCATCTATTTAATTTTCCTTCTGATTCATGATCAACTTGATATTCTCTCTTGATGTAGCACCACAATGCCTCAACCCAAGTTCACTACACGAGACCCAAGCACAAGACCACACTGTCAAAGACCCATAGGCCACCGAATACCCCTCAAATGTTCCCAGAAATACCATATTCCAGAATACTCTACTTGAAGAACTTCCTGCGAACCTGAATTCATTACCGTTACATTCCAGATACCGATACATAGGATCCCATAATTAACATAAAAATACCACAAGCTTCGACATTCTCCAATGAATACACGCTCTCTGACCACATACACAACCTTGAGACACCTGATTGTAAAATGTAGAATCTTGAACACAATAAAACCATTCTCGAGAGTTATTACTTCATATTCGAACTGCAATTTACCTGATCAAACGGACACAACCACCCATACCTCATTAGCACTCTGACACCGCAGGATATGATCTCATTCAAATACAAACAAACATCTTCCTTCTCTATAAACTGAGCATTCTTTAACAACGACAGCTCAAGACATCCTATTATTTTCACACATCTACGAAGAACCATATAATCTTTTTCAAAAATTTTCTTCACTCGTGCCATCCTCGGCTCAACTTCTGCAACCAGAACTGATCCACCAGCATATCTCGAATTGGAACTAACATAGCACATGACTGTGCAATCAGTTAATCACAGCAACCTCCCCCAACTTGGCTCGAAGCCATATATATCAAGACACACTCAATAACCCATAATACTTTTACTCTAATAATGCCACAATATCATAATGAGATTAACTCAAATCACCTACAAGTTTTTGAAAATACAGATCATCTAGTACTGAAATCCTTGGCAAACCTCGCATTCATCCCCACATCAGTTGAGTCCACCCTCTTAAGCGACCCGAATTTATCAAATTTCAACACGTACTCTTCAATTACACATGAGATCTTCTAACAATATACATAAGAATTGTACCACTTAAGAACACTCCCCGGGAGATAACCCACCTGCTCCGCCTCAATTTAGTACTTCAGCACACCTTCCACCATTATATACGTTATACAGTCATTTAGTCTTCCTGAATCTGAACTCATACGGCCACATGTAATGCACTTTACTTTCCAACTAGGAGACAATAAAAATATTCTTCACGCGCCCCTAATTCGGGCTACACATCGAATCACAATAGGACTCGAACACTTAACAGTTCATTTATTATCCTGCAAATTTCTTCATCACTACCAAGTCATATAGATATACCCCGCAATACTAATATACTCATCACCTGGATATCCAACTGCCATTCCGGCTAATAAGGACAATACCGAACATACAATTTCAAAACACTTGCTCACCTAATCAGCACCTTGGTGCTCAAGCCATAGGCAAAGATTCGGCCTCAAGTCCTCCAGACTGGCCCAACATACTCACAAAGATCACATATCGCCCCTCAATCGGGGAATCACAAGCTATCAAGGCACATACAATATTTAGTACTCATGTGCGCATACAAACGTAAGGAAGGAATTTCAAGAGTTATATTCCAAGCTGAATCAAGTATGCACGATAAGAATTCCAAGAATGGGAAGTTTTCCTAAGGGTTCTGCAGCCTCTCGAGGATAAGTACAGACGTCTCCGTACCGATCTGCGAGACTCTACTAAACCTGCTCATGACTCGTGAGACCTTGTAACCTAGGCTCTGATACCAACTTGTCACGACCAACTCCCAACCCGATCGTGTTACAACCCAACACAACCCGACCGGGGTGTCACAAGTCACGAGCATCTAAAGAAGTCTGAACATAACTACAGGGCCAATAATATCCAAAATGAGATTTAGAATCAAAAGACGAAGTCTGGTGCCGCGAATGCAGGCGGTCACCTTGCTCAACTACAGTAGTAATACCTTCAATCAGCTATTAACCTGCTTCCGGGTGAACAATACCTGCAACTGCACGCGAGGTGCAGGGAGTAAAGTGAGTACTCAAACTCAATAAGTAGTTAAAATAAATAATAACTGAGTGGTAAGAAAACACGTAAAGAACTCCATCATGCTATATAGGGCAGTCCAAATATTTGAGAAAGCAGTAAAATCGTGAAATCCTTTGGAAAATATCTGGGCTCAGTTAAAACTTCCTTTGAAAAATATTCTTTCTAATAGTTAAGCAAATGAATGCGAAGACAGATGGTGCAAATCAGCACATAAGTCAGCCCCTCGGGCACAGCACTCCACTAACAATTAACACCAGGGTATCTGGTAAACAATACAAGAAGTAGCATGGATGCCAATGAAATGAGAGTGCTGAATGTCATGACACGTAGTAAAAACAGGAACCAATGCATGAATGCAATGTAATGCATATGATCGCTGCAGCGCGCAGCTCGATCCATTTGGGTACCCGCGCTCACTGTGGGGGTTCCGACTCCGGAGGGGCTCCTACAGCCCAAGCGCAATATCAACGTAACACCGCTGCGGCGTGCAGCCCCAGCCATCCATATATCCAGAAATCACCATAACATTGCTACGGCGCGCAGCCCGATCCATGCTCAGCCCAGAAATGCACATAAGCCACTTGGGCACTATTAAAATCATAGTTCTCAGCTCAAAACGTCAATAAAATATTGTTTAAGTTTTCAAATCTTAGAAAAATAGCTGAGTTTGCAAAACAGTATTAAAACCTTGGATCGAGATCAAATAATATGCAAAGTAATGCGAAATAAGTGATATCAATCCCTAAAGGATTCACATAGTTGGCATGAATCCCAAACATGGCAATCAACCCAAATTATGATGATAACAAGTAGCTTCAGTCAAATACGCGGTAAAAATCAAAAACCGGGACAGACCAAGTCACAATCCTTAATGGTGCTCTATCTCACACTCATTTTCAGCGTGCAAGTCACCTCAATACAGCACTATGATGTGCAAATCCAGGGTTTCAAACCCTCAGGATATCATTTACAAGTATTACTCACCTCGAACCGGTGAAATCTCTAGCATGCGATGCCTTTGCCCCTCAAGCCGGCCTCCACGCGCGTCGTATCTAACCAAAATCAGAGCGAATACATCACAAAATTCTAAGGGAATGATACCCAATCGAAAACAATCGAGAAATAGCAAAAATCTCGAAACTAGCAAAGCCCGAGCCCCGAGCCCTGAGCCCCGGGCCCGCTTCTTGAAAAATTATAAAACTCAAATTACCGGATTCCTCGTCACGCCACGAGTTCATACATATCAAATTTACCAAAATCAGAGCTCAAATGCCCCCTCAAATCACAAATTTTCATTTCAAAAGTCAAGCCCTAGTTCTTCCAATTTTACTCAAATTTCCATGAATTTGCAGATTGATTCTTCAATAAAATGATGTTTCTAGGCCATAGGACTCACTTCCAATCAATTCCCGTAGAAGCCCTCTTCAATTTCTACCAAAAAGCTCTTAAGGTGCTCAACAATGGTGGAAAATGGACCAAGCTTCGCGGATGAAATAATATAAAACCCTTCTGCACGCCAGTTTTTACCCTACGTGAACGCGGTCAACACCCCCGCGTTCACGATGAATAGAAATCTTTAACCAAGAATTTACTCTACACGAACGCGGCTCCCAGTCTGCGAACTCGATGCCTCAGGATCTCTTACTACGCAAACGCATCCCATTTACCGCGAATGCGATGCACAGGCTTCTCCTCCTACGCAAACGCAGACCCAAATGTTGCGAACGCAATGAATAAACTTGGCAGGACCCTAGGCCCCTTCTACGCGAACGCGTAGCCACCCTCGCAAATGCGATGGCCTATAAAATATCCTTCCGCGGACGCGTACCAAAAACTGCAAACGCGAAGACCAATTTTGGTCTGCAACATCTGTCATTTTCTGCAGTAATTCTAAGTTCAAAACTTCCCGTTTAGTCATCTGAAATCACCCCGAGGTCCCCGGGACCTCAACCAAAAGCTCCAACATATCCCAAAATATCATACGAACTTGTTCCAATCATCAAAACATATCAAACAACACAAAAATCATCAATTCACATCGGATTCAAGCCTAAGTTTCTTTAAAAACTTCCGAAACACGCATTCGATCGAAAACCCAACCAAACGACGTTCAAATGACCTGAAATTTTGCACACACATCACAAATCACCTAATGGAACTACTACAACTCTCGAAATTCCATTCCGACTTCCAGATCAAAATCTCACCTACCAACCGGAATTCCCCAAAATACTAACATCGCCAATTCAAGCTTAATTCTACACCGGACCTCCAAAACCAATTACGATCGCACTCATAAGTCACAAATGATCCCCCGAAGCTAACCGATTCATTGGAAATCACATACAAGCCCTATATCTCATAAGTCAATGTCCGGTTGACTTTTCCAACTTAAGCCTTCCTTAAAGAGACTAAGTCTCTCCTTTTTTATCAAAACCAATCTAAATCAACTCTCACATACCACATACCGATAACGAAACATGAAGAAGCAATAAACGGGGAAAACTGAGCAGTAACAATGAGACGACGGGTCGGGTCATCACATCCTCCCCAACTCAAACAAACGCTCGTCATCGAGCGTACCTAGAGTTGTCCTAGAAGCCAACCAATAGTTGAATGACCTTACCAAGCATATACCCGGGGTGATCCCACGTCACCCTATCTCACATAGGTCCGACAACACAACATAGATAAAATTACCCAATCCAGTCTAGCCCATAAACCATAGAACTACCTTTTTAGTTCTGAAACCATCAATACGATCACACCCTCACACCTATACTTTGAATAGTCCCGAACCAGCTGTACTAACCCATACTTGCAACCTTAGGTGAAGTCATATGATATACCACATAATCCAAGCACTCGAAGCGATAACTTCCATTCATGGTAGTTACCCACAACAACCAAATACCGATAGAAAACCTCTTATTTAGCTAAAGTCTCATTCCATCACTTTCATATAGTGCCAACGATAAATAAAACACGCAATAAACCGTAACCATTCCTCAGATCACCCATACATGAAGCCACTCCCATTTTGACTAGTACCACAACTGATTCCCGGGACAAACCTCGATATTAACCCTCTAACAAGCTGAAATCACATTTGTTCGCATTCATTAATGACTCCAACAATCGCCTCGAATTCAACACACCACCCTGGTGATATGACACCTCAATAGAGGCCTAAGCCACAACTTGCATAATTCACGCACCATTAAGGAACTGTCTGAACATACACAAATCAGGACAAATGACTCAAACTGAAGAGTTGTACCTCAAGCTCATCAATACCGTTACAACACAAAGCTGAGACCCCGTCTCACATCATGGAAATAGAGTACCTGAATACTCCTCGAAAGGTCATAACTTCACGTGGCCTCGCCACAACGCACGATACTATCCAAACACTGTTACACATGAAGCACCTCAAGTGACCATGCTCAAAATAGACAGCCACACACAAATTGATGTTTGAAACCAAGCAATCCATTACACCCATGGTGAAACAAATAACATGCGACACGTAACCCGATAAGCCATAACCAATACTCCATACACCGAGCAACACTTTATTACTCTTCCCGCTCGATTTCCTTTATGAATCCTTAATAGAACTACACCACATGTGCCCATATCCAATAAATCATAACGTCTCACAGCACAGAAAGCAACTCATAGATCCTCCCCAAATCACCAACAAGCTCAATAACAATCGAATCAACCTATCCCTCAACAATACAACTCGGGGCCAACCAAGCTGACTCAAGCTAAATACGTAGCCACCTCTGCCTGCCAATGAACTCAATATCAAGAAGCCTGAAGCTACTCATTCCACTACTACAACTCCTGCCGCAGCCGTACGATACGGTTCCCGGCACCAAATAAATATCGAAATCCACAATCTCGCCTGGCCACAAAAAATGCATCCGAAAAAAGTCCCTCAATACCGGAACTGAATCAATGGCAGAAACCTCTGCACTGACATCCGCCACGACGGCCCAATTAAGAAAAGTAATCCTTCCCAGCTCTCCACTGGTCTTTGGAATACAACCACTCTGCTAGAACATAATCCGATGCACTCCACCACGCAACCTGTGGCATTTTCCGACATAACCCATAGCACAATAGTCTAGAATAACCCAACACTGAGACAACCAGTCTACACACCAATATCATATGCAGACCCCAATATCATATCCAGAATCTAACATACAAAATAAAGAAAGATCCACTCGGGCCTCCGAATCCCAATAGCTGCTATATAATATCGATACCCACGATCCACAACCACTGCATAGCCTGAATATGAGAACTCCTAGTCTCCAACTCCGTATGCACACGAATCACTGTACTTGATCCCAAATTCCGCAGTATGAATACATATCACACCTCGAGTACCCAATCATTCTTCGAAAGATATTCTAAAATTCTCCTATGCCATCAAACAAACTAGAATATCAGCAGTCGATCTAGCAAGAAAGTGCCGCAATACTACCAAAGTATCATCAGTCTAATCACATTACCCTTCTTTTGAGACACATACTCTAGTCAAATCACTTCCAATTAGCAGTACCACTTCCTTGATTACATGAGGCTACCCGTTGCCTAAGAATTTTATGAACTTCTTTTCAGAACTGAACTGTAACTCATCTAGCCAAGACCTTCCGTCAATCCCATCTAGAAGAAGAATCATTACACGTTCCATGCTTTGTATGCCCCAAGAAAATATATACATCTCCGATCCACGGTAAAACTCAACAAGAACTCTCTCCCAGTTCCATTTGCACAACCTAAACTGCTTGGACTGAATCCTGCTAGCCAAACCAAGCTAAGAAAGCTGTCAGAACTCAAGAGCTTCGCTGCATAATACCTGTAAGTGCTCACAACCTCCCACACATATAAAGAATTAATCATATCCTTACCATACTGATTCGGTCTACTATCAAGCTATTCTATCTATTTAATTTTCCTTCTGATTCATGATCAACTTGATATTCCCTCTTGTTGTAGCACCACAATGCCTCAACCCAAGTTCACTACACGAGACCTAAGCACAAGACCACACTGTCAAAGATCCATAGGCCACCGAATACCCCTTAAATGTTCCTAGAAATACCACATTCCAGAATACTCTACTTGAAGAACTTCCTGCGAACCTGAATTAATTACTGTTACCTTCCAGATACCGATACATAGGATCCCATAATTAACATAAAAATGCCACAAGCCTCGACATTCTCCGATGAATACACACTCTCTGACCACATACACAACCTTGAAACACCTGATTGTAACATGTAGAATCTTGAACACAATAAAACCATTCTTGAGAGTCATTACTTCATATTCGAACTGCAATTTACCTGATCAAACGGACACAAACACCCATGCCTTATTAGCACTCTGACACCGCAGGATATGATCTCATTCCAATACAAACAAACATCTTCCTTCTCTATACACTGAGCATTCTTTAACAACGACAGCTCAAGACATCCTATTATTTTCACACATATACGAAGAACCATATAACCTTTGTCAAAAATTTTCTTCACTCGTGTCATCCTCGGCTCAACTTCTGCAACCAGAACTGATCCACCAGCATATCTCGAATTGGAACTGACATAGCACATGACCGTGCAATCAGCTAATCACAACAACCTCCCCCAACTTGGCTCGAAGCCATATATATCAGGACACACTCAATAACCCATAATACTTTTACTCTAATAATGCCACAATATCACAGTGAGATTAACTCAAATCACCTACAAGTTTTTGAAAATACAGATCATCTAGTACTGAAATCCTCGGCAAACCTCGCATTCATCCCCACATCAGTTGAGTCCACCCTCTTGAGCGACCCAAATTTATCAAATTTCAACACGTACTCTTCAATTACACATGAGATCTTCTAACAATATACATAAGAATCAAACCACTTAAGAACACTCCGCATAAGATAACCCACCTGCTCTGCCTCAATTTAGTACTTCAGCACACTTTCCACCATTATATATGTTACACAGTCATTTAGTCTTCTTGAATCTGAACTCATACCGCCACATGTAATGCACTTTACTTTCCAACTAGGAGATAAGAAAAATATTCTTCACGCGCCCCTAATTCGTGCAACACATCGAATCACAACAGGACTCGAACACTTAAAAGTTCATTTATTATCCAGCAGACTTCTTCATCACTACCAAGTCATATAGATACACCCCACAGCACTAACATTCTCATCACTTGGATATCCAACCGCCATTCCGGCTAATAAGGACAATACCGAACATACAAGTTCAAAACACTTGCTCACCTAATCAGCACCTCGGTGCTCAAGTTAAAGGCAAAGATTCGGCCTCAAGTCCTCCAGACTGGCCCAACATACTCGTGAAGATCACATCTCGCCCCTCGATCGGGGAATCACAAGCTATCAAGGCACATACAATACTGAGCATTGATGATGCACATACAAATGTATGGAAGGAATTTTAAGAGTTATATTCCAAGCTGAATCAAGTATGCACGATAAGAATTCCAAGAATGGGAAGTTTTCCTAAGGGTTCTGTAGCCTCTTGAGGATAAGTACAGACGTCTCCGTACCGATCTGCGAGACTCTACTAAACCTGCTCATGACTCGTGAAACCTTGTAACCTAGGCTCTGATACCAACTTGTCATGACCCAACTCCCAACCCAATCTTGATGGCGCCTCTCGTGAAGACAAGGCCAGCCAACAGAACAACAACGCCTCTTTTAAAATTATTAAACAGAAATGATTGGATAAATACAACTTAATAACAATAATAATCGGTATTTACAACCCAACACAACCCGACCGGGGTGTCATAAGTCATGAGCATCTAAAGAAGTCTGAACACAACTACAGGGCCAATAATATCCAAAATAAGATTTAGAATCAAAAGACGAAGTCCGGTGCCGCGAACGCTGGCTGTCACCTTGCTTAACTACAGTAGTAATACCTTCAATCAGCTATTAACCCGCTTCCGGGTGAACAATACCTGCAACTGCACGCGAGGTGCAGGGAGTAAAGTGAGTACTCAAACTCAATGAGTAATAAAAGTAAATAATAACTGAGCGGTAAGAAAACACGTAAAGCACTCTATCATTCTATATAGGGCAGTCCAAATCTTTGAGAAAACAGTAAAACCGTGAAATCCTTTGGAAAATATCTTGGCTCAGTTAAAACTTCCTTTGAAAATATTCTTTCTAATAGTTAAGCAAATGAATGCGAAGACAGATGGTGCAAATCAGCACATAAGTCAGCCCCTCGGGCACAGCACTCCACTAACAGTTAACACCAAGGTATCTGGTAAACAGTAAAAGAAGTAACATGGATGCCAATGAAATGAGAGTGCTGAATGTCATGACACGTAGTACAAACAGGAACCAATGCATGAATGCAATGCAATGCATATGATCGCTGCGGCGCGCAGCCCAATCCATTTGGTTACCCGCGCTCACTGTGGGGGTTCAGACTCCGGAGGGGCTCCTACAGCCCAAGCGCATTATCAACGTAACACCGCTGCGGCGTGCAGCCCGAGCCATCCATATATCAAGAAATCACCATAACACTGCTAAGGCGCACAGCCCGATTCATGCTCAGTCCAGAAATGCACACAAGCCACTTGGGCTCTATTAAAATCATAGTTCTCAGCTCAAAACGTCAATAAAATATTGTTTAAGTTTTCAAATCTTAGAAAAATAGCTGAGTTTGCAAAATAGTATTAAAAACCTGGACCGAGATCAAATAATATGCAAAGTAATGCGAAAATAGTGATATCAATCCCTGAAGGATTCACATAGTTGGCACGAAGCCCAAACATAGCAATCAACCCAAATTATGATGATAACAAGTAGCTTCAGTCGAATACGCGGTAAAAATCAACAATCGGGACGGACCAAGTCACAATCCCCAATGGTGCTCTATCTCACGCTCATTTTCGGCGTGCAAGTCACCTCAATACAGCACTATGATGTGCAAATCCGGGGTTTCAAACCCTCAGGATATCATTTACAAGTATTACTCACCTCAAACCGGTGAAATCTCTAGCCCGCGACGCCTTTGCCCCTCAAGACGGCCTCCACGCGCGTCGTATCTAACCAAAATCAGAGCGAATACATCACAATATGCTAAGGGAATGATACCCAATCGAAAACAATCGAGAAATAGCAAAAATCTCGAAACTAGCAAAATCCAAGCCCCGACCCCGGGCTCACTTCTCGAAAAACTACAAAACTCACATTACCGGGCCTCGTCTTGCCATGAGTTCATACATATCAAATTAACCAAAACCAGAGCTCAAATGCCCCCTCAAATCCCAAATTTTTATTTCAAAGTCAAGCCCTAGTTCTTCCAATTTTACTCAAATTTCCATGAATTTACAGATTGATTCTTCAACAAAATGATGTTTCTGGGCCATAGGACTCACCTCCAATCAATTCCCGTCGAAACCCTCTTCAATTTCTACCAAAAAGCTCTTAAGGTGCTCAACAATGGAGGAAAATGGACCAAGCTCCGCGGATGAAATAATATAAAACCCTTCTGCATGCCCAGTTTTTACCCTACGCGAACGCGGTCAACACCCCCGCGTTCCCGATGAACACAAATCTTTGACCAAGAATTTACTCTACGCGAACGCGGCTCCCAGTCCGCGAACTCAATGCCTCAGGATCTCCAACTACACGAACGCGTCCCATTTACCGCGAATACAATGCACAGGCTTCTCCTCCTACGCAAACGCAGACCCAAATATTGCGAACGCAATGAATAAACTTGGCAGGACCCCAGGCCCCTTCTACGCGAACGCGTAGCCACCCTCGCAAACGCGATGGACTATAAAATATCCTTCCGTGAACGCATACCAAAAACCGCAAACGCGAAGACCAATTTTGGTCTGCAACAACTGCCATTTTCTACAATAATTCTAAGTTCAAAACTTCCCGTTTAGTCATCTGAAATCACCTCGAGGCCCCCGGGACCTCAACCAAAAGTACCAACATATCCCAAAACATCATACAAACTTGTCCAATCATCAAAATATATCAAACAACACTAAAATCATCAATTCACATCGGATTCAAGCCTAAGTTTCTTTAAAAACTACCGAAACACGAATTCGATCGAAAACCCAACCAAACGACGTTCGAATGACCTGAAATTTTGCACACACATCACAAATCACCTAAGGAACTACTACAACTTTCAGAATTCCATTCCAACCTCTGGATCAAAATCTCACCTACCAACCGAAATTCCCCAAAATACTAACATCACCAATTCAAGCCTACTTCTACACCAGACCTCCAAAACCAATTCCGATCGCACTCCTAAGTCACAAATCATCCCCCGAAGCTAACCGAATCACCAAAAATTACATCTAAGCCCTATAACTCATAAGTCAACGTCGGTTGACTTTTCCAACTTAAGCCTTCCTTGAAGAGACTAAGTGTCTCCTTTCTTATCAAAACCAAACCAAATCAACTCTCACACACCACATACCGATAACGAAACATGAAGAAGCAATAAATGGGAAAAACTGATTAGTAACACATGAGACGACGGGTCGGGTCATCACTTCCTCCCCAACTCAAACAAACGCTCGTCCTCAAGCGTACCTAGAGTTGTCCTAGAAGCCAACCAATAGCTGAATGACCTTACCAAGCATATACCCGAGGTGATCCCACGTCACCCTATCTCACATAGGTCCGACAACACAACATAGATAAAATTACCCAATCCAGTCTAGCCCATAAACCATAGAACTACCTTTTCAGTTCTGAAACCATCAATACGATCACAACCTCACACCTATACTTTGAATAGTCCCGAACCAGTTGTACTAACCCATACTTGCAACCTTAGGTGAAGTCATATGATATACCACATAATCCAAGCACTCGAAACGATAACTTCCATTCATGGTAGTTACCCACAACAACCCAATACTGATAGAAAACCTCTTATTTAGCTAAAGTCTCATTCCATCACTTTCATATAGTGCCAACGATAAATAAAACACGCGATAAACCGTAACCATTCCTCAGATCACCCATACATGAAGCCACTCCCATTTTGACTAATACCACAACAGAATCCCAGGCCAAACCTCGATATTAACCATCTAACAAGCTGAAATCACATCTGTTCGCATTCATTAATGACTCCAACAATCACCTCAAATTCAACACACCACCCTGGTGATACGACACCTCAATTCAGGCCTAAGCCAACTTGTATAATTCATGCACCATTAAGGAACGGTCTGAACATACTCAAATCAGGACAAATGACTCAAACGGAAGAGTTGTACCTCAAGCTCATCAATACCGTTACAACACAAAGCTGATACCCCGTCTCACATCATGGAAATAGAGTACTTGAATCCTCCTCGAAAGGTCATAACTTCACGTGGCCTCGCCACAATGCGCGATCCTATCCAAACACTGTTACACATGAAGCACCTCAAGTGACCATGCTCAAAATAGACAGCCACGCATAAATTGATGTTTGAAACCATGCAATCCATTACACCCACGGTGAAACAAATAACATGCGACACGCAACCCGATTGGCCATAACCAATACTCTATACACCGAGCAACACTCAATTACTCTTCCCGCTCGACTTCCTTTCTGAATCCTTAATAGAACCGCACCATATGTGCCCATATCCAATAAATCATAACATCTCACAGCACAGAAAGCAACTCATAGATGCTCCCCAAATCACCAACAAGCTCAATAACAATCGAATCAACCTATCCCTTAACAATACAACTCGGGGCCAACCAAGCTAACTCAAGCTAAATACGTAGCCACCTCGGCCTGCCAACGAACTAAATATCAACAAGCCTGAAGCTACTCATTCCACTACTATAACTCTTGCCGCAGTCGTACGATACGGTTCCCGGAGCCAAATAAATACCGAAATCCACAATCTCGCCCGGCCACAAGAAACGCATCCGAAAAAAGTCCCTCAATACCGGAACTGATTCAAAGGTAGAAACCTCTGCACTGACATCCGCCACGACGGCTCAATTAAGAAAAGCAATCCTTCCCAGCCGTCCGCTAGTCTTTGGAATACAACCACAATGCTAGAACATAATCCGATGCACTCCGCCACACAACCTGTGGCATTTTTCGACATAACCCATAGCACAATAGTCTAGAATAACCAAACACTGAGACAACCAGTCTACACCCCCAATATCATATCCAAACCCCAATATCATATCCAGAATCTAACATACCAAATAAAGAAAGATCCACTCGGGCCTCCAAATCCCAATAGCTGCTATATAGTATCGATACCCACGATCCACAACCACTCCATGGCCTGAACATGAGAACTCCTAGTCTCCAACTCCGTATGCACACGAATCACTGTACTTGATCCCAAATTCCGCAGTATGAATACATATCACACCTCAAGTACCCAATCATTCTTCGAAAGATATTCAAAAATTCTCCTATGCCATCAAACAAACTAGAATATTAGCAGTCGATCTAGCAAGAAAGTGCCGTCATACTACCAAAATATCATCAGTCTAATCACATTACCATTCTTCCGAGACATATACTCTCGTCAAATCACTTCCAATTAGCAGTACCATTTCCTTGATTACATGAGGCTACCCGTTGCCTAAGAATTTTATGAACTTCTTTTCAGAACTGAACTGTAACTCATCTAGCCAAGACCTTCCGTCAATCCTATCTAGAAGAAGAATCATTACACATTCCATGCTTTGCATGCCCCCAGAAAATATATACATCTCCGATCCACGGTAAAACTCAACAAGAACTTTCTCCCAGTTCCATTTGCACAAGCTAAACTGCTTGGACTGAATCCTACTAGCCAAACCAAGCTAAGCAAGCTGTCAGAACTCAAGAGCTTCGCTTCACAATACCTGTAAGGGCTCACAATCTCGTACACACACAAAGAATTAATCATATCCTTACCATACCGATTCGGTCTACTATCAAGCTATTCCATCAATTTAATTTTCCTTCTGATTCATGATCAACTTGATATTCCCTCTTGTTGTAGCACTATAATGCCTCAACCCAAGTTCACTACACGAGACCCAAGCACAAGACCACACTGTCAAAGACCCATAGGCCACCGAATACCCCTCAAATGTTCCCAGAAATACCACATTCCAGAATACTCTACTTGAAGAACTTCCTGCGAACCTGAATTCGTTACCGTTACCTTCCAGATACCGATACATAAGATCCCATAATTAACATAAAAATACCACAAGCCTCGACATTCTCCGATGAATACACGCTCTCTCATAACCTACACAACCTTGAGACACCTGATTGTAACATGTAGAATCTTGGACACAATAAAACCATTCTCGAGAGTCATTACTTCATATTCGAACTGTAATTTACCTGATCAAACAGACACAACCACCCATACCTCATTAGCACTCTGACATCGCAGGATATGATCTCATTCCTATACAAACAAACATCTTCCTTCTCTATACACTGAGCATTCTTTAACAACGACAGCTCAAGATATCCTATTATTTTCACACATCTACGAAGAACCATATAACCTTTGTCAAAAATTTTCTTCACTCGTGCCATCCTCGGCTCAACTTCTGCAACCAGAACTGATCCACCAGTATATCTCGAATTGGAACTGACATAGCACATGACCGTGCAATCAGCTAATCACAGCAACCTCCCCTAACTTGGCTTGAAGCCATATATATCAGGACATACTCAATAACCCATAATACTTTTACTCTAATAATGCCACAATATCATAGTGAGATTAACTCAAATCACCTACAAGATTTTGAAAATATAGATCATCTAGTACTGAAATCCTCGGCAAACCTCGCATTCATCCCCATATCAGTTGAGTCCACCCTCTTGAGCGACCCGAATTTATCAAATTTCAACACGTACTCTTCAATTACACATGAGATCTTCTAACAATATACATAAGAATCGTACCATTTAAGAACACTCCATAGGAGATAACCCTCCTGCTCCGCCTCAATTTAGTACTTCAGCACACCTTCTACCATTATATACGTTACACAGTCATTTAGTCTTCCTGAATCTGAACTCATACCGCCACATGTAATGCACTTTACTTTCCAACTAAGAGACACGAAAAATATTCTTCATGCACCCCTAATTCGGGCTACACATCGAATCACAACAGGACTCGAACACTTAACAATTCATTTATTATCCAGTAGACTTCTTCATCACTACCAAGTCATATTGATATACCCCGCAGTACTAACATACTCATCACCTGGATATCCAACCGCCATTTCGGCTAATAAGGACAATACCCAACATACAAGTTCAAAACACTTGCTCACCTAATCCGCACCTCTGTGCTCAAGCCATAGGCAAAGATTCGGCCTCAAGTCCTCCAGACTGGCCCAACATACTTACGAAGATCACATCTCGCCCCTCGATGGGGGAATCACAAGCCATCAAGGCACATACAATACTGAGCACTCATGTGCGCATAAAAACGTAAAGAAGGAATTTCAAGAGTTATATTTCAAGCTGAATCAAGTACGCACGATAAGAATTCCAAGAATGGGAAGTTTTCCTAAGGTTCTGTAGCCTCTTGAGGATAAGTACAGACGTCTCCGTACCGATCTGCGAGACTCTATTAAACATGCTCATGACTCGTGAGACCTAGTAACCTAGGGTCTGATACCAACTTGTCACGACCCAACTCCCAACCCGATCGTGATGGTGCCTCTCGTGAAGACAAGGCCAGCCAACAGAACAACAACGCCCCTTTCAAAATTATTAAACATAAATGATTGAATAAATACAACTTAATGACAACAATAATCGGTATTTACAATCCAACACAACCCGACCGGGGTGTCACAAGTCACGAGCATCTAAAGAAGTATGAACATAACTACAGGGCCAATAATATCCAAAATGAGATTTAGAATCAAAAGACGAAGTCTGGTGCCGCGAATGCAGGCGGTCACCTTGCTCAACTACAGTAGTAATACCTTCAATCAGCTATTAACCTGCTTCCGGGTGAACAATACCTGCAACTGCATGCGAGGTGCAGGGAGTAAAGTGAGTACTCAAACTCAATAAGTAGTTAAAATAAATAATAACTGAGTGGTAAGAAAACACATAAAGAACTCCATCATGCTATATAGGGCAGTCCAAATATTTGAGAAAACAGTAAAACCGTGAAATCCTTTGGAAAATATCTGGGCTCAGTTAAAACTTCCTTTGAAAATATTCTTTCCAATAGTTAAGCAAATGAATGCGAAGACAGATGGTGCAAATCAGCACATAAGTCAGCCCCGCGGGCACAACGCTCCACTAACAATTAACACCAGGGTATCTGGTAAAAAGTACAAGAAATAGCATGGATGCCAATGAAATGAGAGTGCTGAGCGTCATGACACGTAGTACAAATAGGAACCAATGCATGAATGCAATGCAATGCATATGACCGCTGCGGCGCGCAGCCCGATCCATTTGGGTACCCGCGCTCACTGTCAGGGTTCAGGCTCCGGAGGGACTCCTACAGCCCAAGCGTAATATCAACGTAACACCACTGCGGCGTGCAGCCCGAGCCATCTATATATCCAGAAAATCACCATAACACTACTACGGCGCGCTGCCCGATCCATGCTCAGTCTAGAAATGCACATAAGCCACTTGGGCACTATTAAAATCATAGTTCTCAGCTCAAAACATCAATAAAATATTGTTTAAGTTTTCAAATCTTAGAAAAATAAATGAGTTTGCAAAACAATATTAAAACCCTGGACGGAGATCAAATAATATGCAAAGTAATGCAAAAACAATGATATCAATCCCTGAAGGATTCAGATAGTTGGCACGAAGCCCAAACATGGCAATCAGCCCAAATTATGATGATAACAAGTAGCTTCAGTCAAATACGCGGTAAAAATCAACAACCAAAATGGACCAAGTCACAATCCCCAATGGTGCTCTACTCCAGGCTCATTTTCGGCGTGCAAGTCACCTCAATACAGCACTATGATGTGCAAATTCGGGGTTTCAAACCCTCAGGATATCATTTACAAGTATTACTCACCTCGAACCGGTAAAATCTCTAGCCCGCGATGCCTTTTCCCCTCAAGCCGGCCTCCACGCGCGTCGTATCTAACCAAAATTAGAGTGAATACATCACAATTTTCTAAGGGAACGATACCCAATCAAAAACAATCGAGAAATAGAAAAATTCTCAAAACTAGCAAAATTCGAGCCCCGAGCCCCAGGCCCGCTTCTCAAAAAATTACAAAACTCATATTATCGGATTTCTCGTCTCGCCACGAGTTCATACATATCAAATTTACCAAAATCGGAGCTCAAATGCCCCCTCAAATCCCAAATTTTCATTTCAAAAGTCAAGCCCTAGTTCTTCCAATTTTACTCAAATTTCCATGAATTTACAGATTGATTCTTCAATAAAATGATATTTCTAGGCCATAGGACTCACCTCCAATCAATTCCCGTCGAAACCCTCTTCAATTTCTACCAAAAATGGACCAAGCTTCGCGGATGAAATAATACAAAACTTTTCTGCACGCCCAGTTTTTACCCTACGCGAACGCGGTCAACACCCCCGCGTTCGCGATGAACAAAAATCTTTGACCAAGAATTTACTCTACGCGAACGCGATACCTCAGGATCTCCAACTATGCGAACGCATCCTATTTACCGCGAATGCGATGCACAAACTTCTCCTCCTACGCGAACGCGGACCCAAATGTCGCGAACACAATGAATAAATTTGGCAGGACCCCAGGCCCCTTCTACGTGAATGCGTAGCCACCCTCGCGAACGCGATGGCCTATTAAATATCCTTCCGCGAACGCGTACCAAAAACCGCGAACGCGAAGACCAATTTTGCTCTTCAACAGGTGTGCATTTTCTGTAGTAATTCTAAGTTCAAAACTTCCCATTTAGCCATCTGAAATCACCTCGAGGCCCCCAGGACCTCAACCAAAAGAACCGACATATCCCAAAACATCATATGAACTTGTTCCAATCATCAAAACACATCAAAAAATACTAAAATCGTCAATTCACATCGGATTCAAGCCTAAGTTTCTTTAAAAACTTCCGAAACACGCATTCGATCGAAAGCCCAACCAAACGACGTCCGAATGACCTGAAATTTTGCACACACATCACAAATCACCTAACGGAACTACTGAAACTCTCGGAATTCCATTCCGACCTCCGGATCAAAATCTCACCTACCAACCGGAATTCGCCAAAATATTAACTTCGCCAATTCAAGCCTAATTCTACACCGGACCTCCAAAACGAATTTCGATCGCACTCCTAAGTCAAAAATCCTCCGAAGCTAACCGAATCACCAGAAATCACATCCAAGCCCTATAACTCATAAGTCAATGTCCGATTGACTTTTCCAACTTAAGTCTTCCTTAAAGAGACTATGTGTCTCCTTTCTTATCAAAACCAATCCAAATCAACTCTCACACACCATATACCGATAACGAAACATGAAGAAGCAATAAACGAGGAAAACAGAGCAGTAACACATGAGACGACGGGTTGGGTCGTCACAAGCTGTGATGTAAACCAATTTATCACGATAAACTATCTTGAATAAAAAATCTGGAAATTATGCTCTAAATGAAATTATTGAGCAAGTTACCTTGCAAACACCATGTTGCGGGTTAATAATAATCACACATGTAATCATCTCATAGATGCATCTTATGTGGTAAACATGGCAGGTGAATGAGCCCATATTCACCTTTGATATTTCTAACATTCATGGGATTCAATCCCAATTTTAATTAGTCTATTAATTAATGAGAACAAGAAATGTAAGAGAATTTGTAAAGAAATTTCTAGTTCTTTAATATTTACCCATGTGAATTCTCTTTTATTTTTGCACATCATACTTGAATTAACATGGCTAAACCAATTATGTCAACTGGATAAATTATCAATATTGATAAACTTCAGGTTTATACCATGATATGTGCAATTATGAATAAACTCCAAGTTTATTATGATATGGGTTTTTATATCAATAAATATCCACTTCATTGTGGTATTCTTTTGTTTATGTAGTAAAAATTGAAGAATAAAGCGGGTAACTTTTCACATACATATTATCCCGCTACAAGTTGTAGTAATAAAAGATATTAAATTTTTTCTTTATTTATAGTCTCAATATAATCAACCGCTGCCGCGTATACTTTGAAAACTGAATAAGTTTCTTTGAGACTTACTACAATACAATACCTTATTGGTAATTAATTGTATTTCTCCAAAATAGTATAATTGGCTCTTGCAGAGTTCTCAATTAATTTTGTAGTACCACATATTCATGAACACCCATAAGGTGAATATCTTTTTTAAAGAGAAAGTTATACCATTATGGTTATGGTCAAAATTATATGTAAGATCTGTTTCTTGCATTACCGTTGTCTTTTAATAATCACAATGCCAAAATATTTTGGCGTACAATAGGTACGTGACCAGTGACGATTCATGCCATTCTTATATAATCTCAAACCTTCTTTTAGAGGTGAGTACGGTATATTCACTATCACTAACACGTTCATATTCTTTGAAGAATGAATATGTATTCATAAATCAGATGTTGTCACATTCACATTATGAGTGGACCATAATCATCTATATGTATTTTACAAAATCTCAGGTCAAATCGATAACAAATATTTTTCACAAAATGAAAGATTATTTTGAGAATCCTTATTGTTCTCATTACCACAAATAATGACGATTATAATTTTGTCTATTGCCACGTCCATATACATTGATACATTCATAGTAATAATTTTGTCTTCTTTCAGACTTATCGCATACTGTTATTATATTCTCTTAAAGGAATGAGAATGAAGCAAATTCTATGGGACGAGTTTTCAATTCTTTGCCCACAATCGTACTTGAATTTGATCATGGCGAGGCATAGAAATTTTACCACTTCACGTGGTTATAATTTCTTACAAACTCCATTAGAGTTATAATCAACTTTGTTGTCTTTGCTTGTATATAAAATCAAATTATAGAATTTCAAGAATTTGAAAGAGAAAAATAAAATACTTACCTTAAATTTAGAATTTAATCAGGAAGGAAGTTCATGGAACAATTGACAATCATTATGCTCAATCTAAAGCTTCTACCCAATTAGTTAGAGTCTCGTGCTGATAACGTGTTATGAATAATAAAACAAGAAGAACATCATTTTAAAGAAAAGTAGGGAGAGAGAATTCTTATTGAATTTTGGATGAATTACAATAGAATAGAACCCTCTATTTATAGGGAGAGAGTGACTTAGCCACCAAGTAATAAACCCTAGAATCTCTCTAAATATAGACATTCACCATAAATAGAACTCTATTTATAACAATATATATACATATATATTCTCTACCTTAAAAGTCTCTCATTCCATTATTACTGCATTCAATCAGACCCTTTTCCTTTTTTTTTCTCCTCTTCTCTTTCTTCGCTCCAGATTCTCTCTTCTTTTTAGTTCCTGCACGTTGATACCTCTTCCAGTAACTTATTTTTTTCATATGCTATTTATTCTTTTAAGTGTAACAACTTTCAAATTAAAATAAATTGAAAGGATAAATGAACGGCATTATGAAATCTCCACATTTTTCTTCTTCACTTTAATATTGCAATCCCTTTGGTGTTTATTGCTAAGTTTGCAAACACAAAATTTGTAGAAAAAACATAAGAAACATATTTTGTACACTCGCTATCCGTGATATTTGGCTCAGAGTAAACGGAGTGCTTTGAATAATACCAAATTTTCCTACTAAATCTGCTACTCTAACAGACTTTGCTCAAAATCATCTTTCTTACTCATCTCTTTATTTTATTTATATACTCTTTAAAATGTCAATAGATGAACTAATCTTATGAACTAGTAAAGGTAATCACTCAATTGAATGATAATGAATTGAGAATTCTTTCCAACTACCCTGCCCTTCACCAAGGACAAACCTATTGTAAAAAGTTCAGAAAATATTTTAAGATAACCCGCTTTACCCTTAAATCTTGTCCTTTAATTAACAAAGATGAAATCATGAATTGTTGTTCCAATCGGCAACTACAATGCCCTTAATCTACAAAGGACTAAAATCTACTGGAGAATACTCAAGAAAAATTTGAAGTTACCGTTACACCATCTTCTCTTATAATTAAGTTCTTGCACTTCCTTTGCTATTTGTTCATATGGATGGATAGTAGTGGTCGATATGTTAACTTCGATGTTGACAAAATTGTGATAAACTTGGAGTCAAGTTACGACACATTACTTTCAGCCGTTACAGAGCATCTATCAATTGATATACAATTATAATTTTCATACATTATTTCTATCCAGTTATATACAACTACAATATCATACAACTTAAATACAATTTATATACAATATGTCTTTTGTATATTTTGTATGCGATTTATATATAGTAAAAATAAATTTCATACAACTAACTACATATTATACAACTTATCTACAACTTTCATATATTATTTTTAACCAGTTATATACAACTAAAATATCATACCACGTAAATACAATTTTTATACAATTTTTATACATTATGTCTTTTGTATATTTTGTATCTGATTTATACATAGTAAAAATATATTACATACAACTAATTGTATATTATAAAACCTTCATTCATTATTTCTACCCACTTATATACAACTACAATATCATATCACGTAAATATAATTCTTATACAAATATTTCAACTTTCATACAATAATTAAATAAAAATATATATATATATAAACATAATGCAATTTTTCTATAACTGTACTACCATTTCGTAAGCATAATATATGTCATATCTTCTTCTTCTTCGAGTTTCAATCTGAAATTCAGCCAAAATCAAGTCTAATCTTCACTAAAACACCCTCAAAATTGAGATATAAACTCCAAATCATGTTCCCAATTATTTGCAACAACGCTCAATCCAAACAAATAATGATTTTTTAAAACCTAAATTTGAATTCAAAGCTTCAAAGTTTTTTAATGGCTATCAATTGTGGAATTGTTGCTCTCTTTTCTTTTGCTCTACATTGCTGGAATTAGAGATTGAAAGATAGAGAGAAACGTAGAGAAAGAGAGAGAGAGAGAATGAGAGAAAGAGAATAAAGATGAGAAATAATTGATTCCTAATATAAAGAGATACTCATTTAATTCCTAACGTATATATAATTGGTAAATTTGTATATATATGAAGTAATTAAATTAAAACTTAACTAGAAAGGTAATAAAATTTCCAATAATGTATAAGCCTATAAAAGTTCCTATATTTTAAATAACTGACTTAAAAGTTCTTATTGTTGCACCTCGCCCAAAATCTGTTCATGGTCCAAACCGACATCTCAATTAACGGGTTAGGCAGAACCGACCTGACCCGACACGGGAAGCAGCTACCCACCGTCTCTCATGACCCTTCTCTGTCTCTCTAGAACATGTAGAGACTTCGGCGCTTCATTCACTCTTCTTCCTATTAGAAGTTTCTGGCTCTCTCTCTCTCTCTCTCTCTCATTTGCTCAGCACTTTCTATATTATTATCTTCTCTTTTTCTCCGCTTACTCTCTTCCCTTCCGTCTGTGCTTAAACAGTGAGCTCCTCTAGCTTGTGCGGTAATAGTATTATTATACTCTGTATTTTCTTGAGCTTTCTTTGACTTTAGTAAGTACCCTTTACTTTAAAACTTATCACAAGCGAAGAAAGAATTTTTCTTTCATAATGAATATCTAGTTCTCTTTGTTTGGTTGCTTAATTCATTACTGTTGGTACGTCTATTGCAAGTTTCAATTTTTGCTTATGTGGGGTTGATAATTCTATTATGTTTATTCCATTTCAATATCTGTTTTATACTCTTTAGTTTAAAGCTTACTGGTATACAAGAAAGCATGTTGCTTTGTGAATGAACATGTGTATATTCTTTGTTTGATTTTGTCATTCAGCAAGCATCAGTTTTTACTCATGTGGGGTTGATAATACTTTCTTTATAATTATTCCATCTCTTTATCATATCCATTAATTCAAACTTATCACAAGAAAGAATGATTCTTTCTGAATGAATATGGATATTTTGTTTTGTTTGATTATTCCATTCATCAATGTTGGTTTGCCTAATGCAAAATTCAGCTCCAACTCATGTGTGTTTGGTAAAAGTTTTTTTTTGTTATTCCTTATCCTTAATCTACTTAATCACAAATGAAGAGGTGTTACTTCGGTTTGGTACTAATTAATTCTGGAATGTTGGTTGAGTTTCTGTATGTCGATTAAATTTACCCTCCCCTCCCCCCCCCCCCCCCCC
>MU705753.1:2596-16214 GCA_026770625.1 Nicotiana glauca | reverse complement strand
CCGGAATGAGAACACAATCACATATATGGTAATTGAATACACAAGTGCGGAGAAAAAATCATGTATACATATTCTATAATTTTTTTTTGGTGTGTGTGTGTGAGAGAGAGGGAAGATGATAGATATTACTGATTATTCTTGTACAAAGTATCAAATGGATTGCTTTTCAATTTATTGAATTAGCGGATATGCATGTATTTTGATTGCAGGTGTTCTTTAGTCTGTGTAGTGTGTTCATGGCTGAGCAAGCATATACTGTGGCATCCGACAGTGAAACAACTGGGGAGGAAAAGACTTCACCTGCTTTCCCTGAGATCGCAATTGGAATTGACATTGGTACATCTCAATGCAGTGTAGCAGTTTGGAATGGATCTCAGGTGGAGCTGCTCAGAAACACAAGAAACCGGAAATTGATGAGATCATATGTTACCTTCAAAGATGAGGTCCCAGCTGGTGGTGTTAGCGATGAACTGGCTCAAGAATATGATATGTTGTCTGGAGCTGCAATCTTCAACATGAAACGTCTCATTGGCAGAGTTGATACGGATCCTGTGGTTCACGCCAGCAAGAGCCTCCCCTTTCTGGTTCAAACTTTAGATATCGGTGTTAGGCCATTTATTGCTGCCCTAGTGAACAATATGTGGAGGTCCACTACTCCTGAAGAAGTTCTTGCTATCTTTCTAGTTGAACTAAGAGCCATGGCTGAAGTTAAACTGAGACGTCCTGTAAGGAATGTGGTTTTAACAACTCCAGTTTCATTTAGCCGATTCCAGTTGACCCGAATTGAACGAGCCTGCGCCATGGCAGGGCTTCATGTTCTAAGATTGATGCCTGAACCAACTGCAGTTGCTCTATTATATGCTCAGCAGCAACAACAGTCTGCACATGAAAATATGGGTAGCGGGAGTGAGAAGATAGCCCTTATATTCAATATGGGCGCAGGGTATTGTGACATAGCAATAACAGCTACAGCAGGAGGTGTGTCGCAGATCAAGGCCTTGGCGGGCAGCACAGTTGGAGGTGAGGACCTACTTCAAAATCTGATGCATCACCTCTTACCAAGCATGGATGATATATTCTCAAGCCACGGGATCGAAGAAATAAAGAGAATGGGGTTGCTGCGAGTTGCCACCCAGGATGCCATCCATAAACTCTCATCCGAAATAAGTGTCCCGATCGATGTTGACTTGGGAAATGGAACAAAAATATCTAAGTTTCTCGAGAGGGCAGAGTTTGAAGATGTGAACAAAGAGGTGTTCCAGAAATGTGAGGCGTTGATAAAACGCTGCTTGTGTGACGCTAAACTAGAAGCGGATGATGTACATGATGTCATAATTGTCGGTGGCTGTTCCTACATTCCAAAGGTTCGTAGTATTGTAATGAGTATATGCGAAAGAGAAGAGCTTTATTCAGGAATGAACCCGCTGGAGGCAGCTGTACGTGGTGCAGCTCTGGAAGGAGCAGTAGCTTCGGGAATTAGTGATCCATTTGGGAGTTTGGACCTTTTAACCATTCAAGCAACTCCTTTAAGCATTGGCATTCAAGCTGATGGAAGCAACTTTGTACCAATTATTCATCAGAACACCACAACCCCGGTAAGGAAAGAACAGAATTTCACTACCGTCCATGACAATCAAGCCGAAGCATTGATCTTTGTTTATGAAGGTGACGAGAAAACTGTGGAAGATAACCATCTGTTAGGGTATTTTAAGATAACTGGTATACCTCCAGTACCTAAAGGTGTACCGGAGATTAACGTGTGCATGGACATTGATGCTTCTAATGTGCTGAGAGTCTTTGCTGGTGTAGTCATTCCGGGGGCGAAATGTCGTCCTCCTTTCATGGAAGTTAGGATGCCTACAGTTGATGATGGACATGCCTGGTCTGCTCAAACTCTGCATAAGACATATGGCTCTACTTTAGATTTGGTCACAGTGAAGAAGAAAGGGCAGCATTGAGATTGTTGAATAGATGAAATGCTCTTCTTAGTAGTGAAGAAGGAATTAAGTGTGGTAACTGTTTATTGTAAATATGTGTCTGAGTTGGAGAATAATCTTGGTTGTGCCTTGAGAATAATAATAATAATAATAGTTCCCTAATAGTTACTCCATAATAGTAACTGTTATCCGTGTTGCCTCATTGTGCATGTGCCTTAAAAATCCGGCATGCATGTACTGCTTTGGTTTATCTGGAATTGTAGTCATGTCTGCGTTTCAGTTTAATTTATATTCTCCTTCCTTACAATTTTCTTTATAATCAGTGTCAGGTAATGAAACCCTCTTTCAAAATAATCAATATGTTCTCGGTGTAGACCGTTATTGTCAATCAAAATAATCTAGTCGTGTAAAATTTTACATTTTCACTACGAGTAGATCCTGATGAACTTCTGTTAAGCCGGTCTTTTGTCTATCAAATTTGTGTTGTCTCAGTTTGTCCAATTGACTAAGGAATATGGACTGAGAACTACTTTTCTGTGAGTAAGCACGTTGAATACACCTGTCTTTTGCACGCAGAAATAGGGGTAGCAAATGGGCGGGTTGGGCTGAATTTGGGCGGTTCAAGATGGGTTAGGTCAATAAATGGGTCATTGCCCAACCCAGTCTAAAGTTGTATTTGGTTTAAGATGGGCGGGGTCAAGATGGGATAAACAAGTTAAAATATCATGGTATAATCAGTTTTCACACTGGTCAATGAAAAATAGTCAGCGTTTACCAAGTCAATGAAAAATAGCCACTATTTTGCTGCAACAGGGACCGGTCCAGTATAATATACGAGAGTTCTGGTGCATTTGTGTACGAACTCCAGCATATTATGCTGGACCGATATACTTTGCTAACTCCTGTAAAATTTGCGGGAGACTGCAGCACCAGTGCTCCAAACTCCAGTATATTATATTGGACAATTATACTTGCTGGAACTCCCGTAAAATTTGCGGAAGTTGCAGCATAATTATGCTTGAACTCCCGTAAAATTTACGGGAGTTCCAGCATAGTTATCCTGGAACTCCCGTAAAATTTACGGGGGTTCAAGTATACTTATGCTGGAACTCCCGTAAAATTTGCGGGCGTATTTTTCCGGATTTTGAACAGTGTTTTCGCTCAGATTTAAAGTGGCTAAATTTCGATGACTTTTGAAACTTGGCTATTTTTCAACGACCAGTGGTAAATCTGGCTATTTTTGAATTTCTCCCTAAAATGTTTGTAACTCAACCCATTAATCTCTGGGCTAGTTGGGCGGGTTAGATGAGTTTGGACTCAAATTGCCACCCCTATGCAGAAACAATAAAAAGGGCAACCCGATACACAAATCATCCCGCATTCACGCGAAAGTTGCACCCCGTCGAAATTAACGGACGAAACCAGATATCATTTCTTGCACAGAAAGATGTAATAGCAGACCAACTGAACCCAAAATGTTGAACTAAGCAACGTTCCTAGTTTTCATGTTCTTAGAGGCTGTTTGGATTGGCTTTTAAGCTGTTCAAATCAGTTTTTAAGCTCGTTTTAACTTTTTTTAGTGTTTGAAAATATCAGAAAAATGCTTAAAATAAGCTAAAAACTGCTTAAAACAAGCCAAAAGCAATAAGCTAAATAACCCCAACTTATTACTTTTTGGCTTAAAAGCTATTTCCAATCCAAACGGGCTCTTAATCTCACAAGTTACAGCAACAAGTTTAAAATCAGCGACAACCTTATTTATTATAACAGTCATCAAATTCCAAACCATATCACAAACTTTTCAAGGTCGGGGCTCCAAAGAACTTGTTTTTCCCAGTTTGTAGAGTCATTTCACATTTTACTGCGCAAAGTTTGAACCTTTCGCAATAATTATAAGATATTAATTGCAGATCCAATCCGCTTCTACAGAAAAGCTCAATCATGACTTATTTTCTTTTCCATTTTGTACATAGAAATTGTAACGACCCGACTGGTCGTACTGTATTTTCGAACCCTGTTTTCCTAAATAATACTTTCCGCACTTGCTTTAGCTAATTTATGACTTGCGAGGACGGGTGGTTCGGAAGTTAGAAGAGTTCTGAGCGAGATTAAGCCTAGTTACTTCTTTAAGTTCCTTTAAAAAGGCCAAGTTTGACTTCGGTCAATATTTTGGGGAAACGGATCCGAAATCGTGATTTGACAATTTCTGAGGGTCCGCGAATCGAATTCCAAGGTCCCTAGCTCGAGTAATGAATTTTTATGTAAAATTGTTAAGTTTAAGTTTCAAAGAATTAAATAAACTAAGAAATCATTATTTTCATAGGTATCTGGTTCGGATTTCGATCCCGAAACTTGGTACAAGTCCGAAATATCAGTTAAGACCTACCCGTAAAATTTGATGTCAATCCGAGTAGTTTAAGGGCGTTTTGACCCGTTGGAGGAAAGTTTAGAACTTGAAGTTCAATGATTTGAGATATTGGGTTTTGGGGTGTGATTCCTCAATTTAACGTTGTTTTGAGTGTTTCGAGGGTTCGAGTAGGTCTGCCTCGTAATTTTAGACTTGTCGGTATGTTCGGGCGGGGCTCGGGAGCCTCGAGCGTCAAATGGTCGAGGTTCGAGTAAGGTGGAAACTTAGAAAAAGGACTGAGGTTGCTGCTTTTGTCATAACCGCATCTGCGGTTCATGGACCGCAGAAGCGGGACTGCAGATGCGGCCACTGAGTCGCAGAAGCGAAAAGGGTGCCGGACCAGGTAAACTGCATAAGCGGTCATTTAACCGCAGAGGCGGTTCCGCTTAAGCGGATGTCGGACCGCAAAAGCGGTCGAGCCCAATTGGCCCAGGACCGCAGAAGCGGCCTAGTAACCGCATAAGCGATCTCGCTTATGCGGCCCCAGACCGCAGAAGCGAAAATCGTTGGGGGCAGTAGCTCATTTAATACGGACTCAACTATATTTTTAACACATTTCTCTCAACATTTGGGCGATTTTGGGGGTTTCAAAGAGAGAGTCTCCACATAACATTGCAAGGTAAGTAATTCCCACTCACTTTTAGTTAAAATACATAAACATTTAGTAGATTTAACACTAAAAATTTGATAAAACCAAGGGATTTGAGCTAGACCTAGGGTTTAATGAAAACTAAGGTTTTATCACATAGTTTCCCATGTAATGAACTAGAAATCATATATTTGTGATCCTTAGGTGATAGGGAACGACTTCCTTCGAAAAATCTCGGAATCCATGCACGTGGGCCCGGGGTCGGAATTTAGGAAACTTGTGTTAATGGTTGGGGAATTGCTTAAATAGCTAGAATTTAATCTTGTAAGCCTTTATTCACTAGTTCTCACTTCATTTGATTAGTTTGGGATTGTCCGGGTTCGAATTAAGGACTTGGGCTCGTTCTTGGACATTGGGAGTGCATTTTGGAGCGAGGTGAGTCTCCTTTCTAACATCGTAAGAGGGAATTGTCCCCTTAGGATTAATGTTTGAGTGTTTGTTGCTAAATGCAGGGACTACGCACGCGTTAGGTGATAAGAGCCCGTGCGTAGCTAGTACTATGTTAAATGTCTGGGTAGCTTAGGACCTAAAACATGCCTATTAAATATATCTCTTATGTTAAATTGTTGTTATGAACACCTAGTGTGTACTAGAGACTTAAAAAGGGGATATGAGCATATTTCTATAGTTAATTGAATTTTAATTGGTATTTTGACCATTTATGTGTCATGTGTGTGAACTTGATATTTTATCCTTATTTGTGGATCGGGCCGATCGCCTCGGTATGAATAGATGCATCTATAGGTGCGTCGTCGACCCTCGGCAAGTGCACAATTTATTTCTGTTGGTTCGGGTCATCGCCTCGGTATTATGTGCGCATGTTAATTGTGGAAAAGCTTATACATGCTTTGTTTTGCCATTATCTCATATGATGAATTAAAAAGTTGATGCTGTAAAATTCTTGACTTATACTACTTGCTATAAACTGTTGATACTTGTAAATTCCATGTTTGAAACACATCATACCTATATATATATATATATATATATATATATATTAATTGACCTTAGTAAGTATCGAGTCGACCTCGCGTCTCTACTTCTTCGAGATTAGACGGGATACTTACTGGGTACATGTTGTTTATGTACTCATGCTACACTTCTGTACTTAAATGTACAGGATTTGAGGCAGGTGGATCCGGGCATCACTCTAGTGCATATCAGTAAGCGCATATGGGACTTCTACGGTGAGCTGCACTTCCTTCTTGCCGATCCGCAGCCGAAGAAGTCTTCCTTGTATTTTTGTTGTTTCTGTCTATCCTGATTCAGACAGTAGGATAGGGTATTATTCATGTTATGTATATTCTACTAGTTGCCCGTAGCTTGTGACACCAGGTTCTGGCACACACAGTAGTAGACGTTATTTTGGGTTGTATAACTGTCTTTACATCTTATCGATCTTTACTGGTTTATGACTTTAAGTGGGAAAAATTATATTATAATGATTTTTGGTAAGGGTAAATGGGAATTTAATTATTCTTCCGTGTTGGCTGGCCTGACAAATGGCGTCGGGTTCCATCATGACCTATTATGGAAAATGGGTCGTGACAACATGGTATCAGAGCACTAGGTTTACGTAGGTCCCACAAGTTACGGGAAAACCTAATAGAGTCTTGTAGATTGGTACGGAGACGTCTGTATTTATCTTCGAGGGGATATAGGGTATTAGGAAAGACTACTCTTTATTCATTTTTCCATCGTGCAGTGATCAGTATACTAAATTTCCTTTTCTATTCTCTCACAGATGGTGAGGACTCGTACCGCCGATGTTCCGGACACGGGAGGAGTTGCTCCCCACATTGCCAAAGGCCGAGGAAGAGGCCGGGGGAGGGCACCGACCTGTGGTAGGGGACGAGGGCGTCCCAGAGCTATTCCAATTGCACCACAAGCAGACCGTGCGAGGGATCCCACTATTGAGGAGCAGGGTGAGGCGCCCGCAGCTGTGCTTACTCCAGCGGATTTCATGACTGCGTCGGGATTTCAGGAGGTCATGGGTCGTATGCTCCGGTTCATGGACACCATGACTCAGGCTGGTTTATTTCCAGCAGACCCAGCTGCTTCGCAGGCAGAAGGGGGAGCACAGACCCCTACTGCTCAGGCTCCAGGTCATGCAGCTGCGGTATATCAGACACCAGGTGCACTACCCGTAGAGGGGGTTCAGCCAGTTGCTGCAGTGATACCCCAGCCTAGGCCAGCTGTGGAGTTCGATCCGCAGAAGTTACTAGACAGATGGACCTGACTTTACCCCCAGTCTTCGGAGGTGAGCGTCATGAGGACGCTAAGGATTTCATCGACAGGTGCAGGGACAGACTGCTCGCTATGAGGATATTGGAGTCGCATGGAGTCGACTTCACTACTTTTCAGCTTGAGGGCAGGGCCCGTAGATGGTGGCAGTCCTATGTTCTTGGTAGGCCCGCCGGTTTTCCTCCAATCACTTGGGGTCCGTTCATACAGTTGTTCCTGGATAGGTATATTCCGCCCTCTGAGAGGGAAGAGCTGCGGTATCAGTTTGAGCACCCTGAGCAGGGTCAGATGCCTGTGACCGACTATGAGGCGAGGTTTTCTGAGTTATCTCACCATGCACTTATGATACTTCCTACAGATACAGAGAGAGTGCGAAGGTTTGTCGCCGGGTTTCAGCCTAGTATTTGATTGGGTATGGCCCGAGAGGTGGAGATGGGTACAGAGTACCAGCTTGTGGTCGAGATTGCTTGCCGGATTGAGGGGTATCGTCAGAGGGGTAGGGAGAAGATACAGCAGGACAAGAGAGCCAGATTCTTTGGAGAGTTCAGAGGTGCCCCAGCTAGGGGCAGTGGTTAGAATGGGAGGGGTCAGCCCAGTAGGCCCCCATCTTCAGCACAACCACCTCCCGCCCGGGGTGCTCCAGCACGCCCCTATTTCAGTGCCATGCCAGAGAGTTCCTACCGTCTGTCAGCTATTTAGGGTTCTTCCAGTGGGTATTTAGGTCCTCAGGGTTCTTCTGGTCCCTACATCAGTGCTATTCCGGAGACTTTATATCGTCCACCGGTTATCTAGGCTCCTCCCGCGGGATCTACGAGTCATCAGGGACAGTCATCAGGGCAGCAGGTCACCGCACCACGTTGTTTTGAGTGCGGTGACACAGGCCACATAAGGAGATACTGCCCCAGGCTTAGGGGCAAGGCAGTACAGCAGGGGCAGCAGCCTATGACTCCAGCACCAGCGGCCCAGCCACCTAAAGGTGGAGGGCAGAGTGGCAGTGGCCGATCCAGAGGTGGAGGCCAGACAGGGAGAGGTCAGCCAGCTACTCCTCAGTCAGGTGGAGTCCAGACACCCGGTGCTCCAGCCAGATTCTATGCTCTTCCAGCCAGGCCGGATGTATTGGCCTCAGATTCCGTCATCACAGGTATTATCTCATTCAGCGGTAGAGATGCATCAATATTATTTGATTCAGGGTCCACTTATTCTTATGTATCATCTCTATTTGCTCGCTTCCTGGCTATTTCTCCTGAGCCTTTGGGTGCTCCTATTCATGTGTCCACTCCTGTGGGCGATTCTGTGGTTGTGAACCGGGTCTACCGGTCTTGTGTGGTTACTTTCTGTGGTCTTGAGACTAGAGCAGACCTCCTGTTGCTTGATATGATCGATTTTGAGGTTATTCTAGGCATGGATTGGTTATCTCCATATCACGTCGTTCTAGATTGCCATGCCAAGACTGTTTCTCTAGCAATGACAGGGTTGCCGAGATTGGAGTGGAGGGTTTCCACTGTGGATGCACCTAGCAGGGTCATTTCCTTCCTGAAGGCTCAACGCATGGTTGAGAAGGGGTGTTTGGCCTACTTAGCTTATGTTCAAGACACCACCGCAGAGTCTCCGACGATTGATTCAGTGCCAGTAGTCCGAGAGTTAGCCGATGTTTTTCCTTCTGACCTTCCTAGCATGCCTCCAGATCGTGATATTGATTTCGGTATTGATTTGGCTCCAGGCACTTCGCCTATATCTATCCCGACATACCGTATGGCTCCTAGGGAGCTGAAGGAGCAATTGGAGGAGTTGCTAACAAAGGGTTTGTTAGGCCCAGTGTATCGCCTTGGGGTGCACCCGTGCTGTTTGTAAAGAAGAAGGATGGTACTATGCGGATATGCATTGATTACCGCCAATTGAACAAAGTCACCATCAAGAACAAGTATCCATTGCCCCGTATCGATGACTTGTTTGACCAGCTACAAGGTTCTAGGGTGTTCTCTAAGATTGACCTGAGGTCAGGGTATCATCAGTTGAAAATTCGGGATTCAGTTGTTCCGAAGACCGCATTCAGGACTAGATATGGACACTATGAGTTCCTGGTGATGTCATTTGGCTTGACTAATGCTCCAGCGGCATTTATGGACTTGATGAATAGGGTGTTCAGGCCCTATATTGATTCCTTTGTTATTGTCTTTATTGACGACATCTTGACATACTCGCGTAGCCTGGGGAGCACGAGCAGCATTTGAGAGTAGTGCTTCAAACCTTGCAAGAGCAGAAGCTTTATGCTAAGTTCTCCAAGTGCGAGTTTTGGCTAGAGTCAGTAGCATTCTTGGGGCATGTAGTNGAGAGTAGTGCTTCAGACCTTGCGAGAGCAGAAGCTTTATGCTAAGTTCTCCAAGTGCGAGTTTTGGCTAGAGTCAGTAGCATTCTTGGGGCATGTAGTGTCAGGAGAGGGTATTAAAGTGGATCCCAAGAAGATTGAGGCAGTTCAGAGTTGGCCACGTCCTACTTCAGTGACCGAGATCAGGAGTTTCTTGGGGCTAGCAGGTTATTACCGGCGATTCGTGCGGGGTTTTTCATCTATTGCATCCCCTCTGACCAGATTAACCCAAAAGGGTGCCCCGTTCTGTTGGTTCGATGATTGTGAGGAGAGCTTCCAGAAGCTCAAGACGGCCTTGACTACGACACCAGTTCTTGTATTGCCTTCTGGTTCGGGGACGTATACAGTGTATTGACATGTTTCTCGCGTTGGCTTGGGATGTGTATTGATGCAGGAGGGGCGAGTTATTGCATATGCTTCACGTCAGATGAAGGTCCATGAGAAAAATTACCCTGTGCACGATCTAGAGTTGGCGGTGATTGTTCATGCTCTTAAGATATGGAGGCATTATTTATATGGAGTGTCATGTGAGGTTTATACAGACCATCGCAGCTTGCAGCATTTGTTCAAGCAGAGGGATCTTAATTTGAGGCAGCGCAGGTGGCTTGAGTTACTAAATGATTATGACATTACCATCCTTTATCATCCAGGCAAGGAAAATGTGGTTGCGGATGCCTTGAGTAGGAAGACGGAGAGCATGGGTAGCTCGGCATTCATTCCTGCCAAGATGAGACCACTAGCTTTGGACGTTCAGTCTTTAGCTAGCAGGCTGGTGAGATTGGATATTTCAGAGCCCAGCCGGGTCCTAGAGTGTGTGGTTGCTTAGTCTTCGTTGTTGGGGAAGATTAAGGCCCGACGGCTCGATGATCCACGTTTGGCAGTTCTCAGAGAGACGATACTTTAGGGAGGTGCCAGGGAGATTTCTATTGGCGAGGATGGTGTGTTACGGCTTCAGGGCCGTGTATGTGTTCCTAATATTGATGGCTTGAGAGAGAGAGTTCTAGAGGAGGCCCACAGTTCGAGGTACTCCATTCATCCAGGTGCCACGAAGATGTATCGTGACTTGAGGCAGCATTACTGGTGGCGGAGGATGAAGAAGGACATTGCGGAGTATGCGGCTAAATGTTTGAATTGCCAGCAGGTCAAGCATGAGCACCAGAGTCCAGGTGGCCTACTTCAGCGGATGCCCATTCCGGAATGGAAGTGGGAGCGCATCACTATGGATTTCGTGGTTTGGTTGCCGCAGACTCAGCGGAAGGTGGATTCAGTGTGGGTTATTGTGGATAGATTGACCAAGTCGGCCCACTTCATTCCGGTGGCGACTACTTATACAGAGGAAAGGTATGCTCAGATCTATATTCGGCAGATATTGAGATTGCATGGTGTGCCGATCTCCATCATATCAGACAAAGGCCCTCAGTTCAATTCCCATTTTTGGAGAGCTGTTCAGAGTGAGTTGGGGACCCGCGTGGAGCTTAGCACGACATTCCATCCTCAGACCGACGGGCAATCAGAGCGGACAGTTCATATTTTGGAGGATATGCTTAGAGCATGTGTGATTGACTTTGGAGGGCAGTGGGATCAATTCTTACCCTTGGCGGAGTTTGCATATAATAACAGCTATCAGTCCAGCATAGAGATGGCCCCGTATGAGGCATTATATGGTCGGCGTTGTCGTTCTCCGATCGGGTGGTTTGAGCCTGGTGAGGTTAGGCTACTTGGTACAGACTTGGTTCAGGATGCCTTGGATAAGGTAAAGTTGATTCAGGAGAGACTCCGCACAGCTCAGTCCAGGAAGAAGAGTTATGCGGATCAGAAGGCGCGTGATGATGTATCATTTATGGTTGGCGAGAATGTTCTCTTGAAGGTTTTGCCCATGAAGGGCATTATGAGGTTCGGAAAGAAGGGCAAGTTGAGCCCAAGGTTTATTGGCCCTTTGAGGTGTTGAGGCGAGTTGGGGAGGTTGCCTCTGAGCTTGCTTTACCTCCTAGTTTATCAGGAGTTCATCCAGTCTTCCATGTATCGATACTCCAGAAGTATCATGCCGACTATTCGCATGTGTTGGATTTCAGTACCATTCGGTTAGATGAGAGCTTGGGCTACGAGGAGGAGCCAGTTGCCATTGTTGATAAACAAGACCGCCAGTTGAGGTCCAACAGGATTTCTGTGGTAAGAGTCTAGTGGAGGGGCCAACCGGTCGAGGAGGCGACCTGGGAGTCTGAGGAGGACATACAGAGCCAATATCCCCACTTATTTAGCAGTCCAGGTACTTTTCTATGTTCGTTCGAGGACGAACATTTGTTTAAGATGTGGAGGATGTAACGACCCAACTGGCCATTTTGCATTTTCGAACCCCTTTCCCCTAAATAATACTTTCTGCACTTACTTTAGCTAATTTATGACTTGCGGGGATGGGCAGTTTGGAAGTTAGAAGAGTTATGAGCGAGATTAAGCCTAGTTGCTTCTTTAAGTTCCTTTAAAAAGGCCAAGTTTGACTTCAGTCAACATTTTGGGGAAATGAACCCAGAATCGTGATTTTGACAATTTTTGAGGGTCTGCGAGAAAATATGGGACCTGGGCGTATGCCCGGAATCGAATTCCGAGGTCCCTAGCCCGAGTAATAAATTTTTATGTAAAATTGTTAAGTTTAAGTTTCAAAGAATTAAATAAATTAAGAAATCATTGTTTTCATAGGTATCGGGTTCGTATTTCGATCCCGAAACTTGGTACAAGTCCGAAATATCAGTTAAGACCTACCCGTAAAATTTGGTCTCAATCCGAGTAGTTTAAGGGCATTTTGACCCGTTGGAGGAAAGTTTAGAACTTGAAGTTCAATGATTTGAGATATTGGGTTTTGGGGTGTAATTCCTCAATTTAACGTTGTTTTGAGTGTTTCGAGGGTTCGAGTAGGTCCGCCTCATGATTTCAGACTTATCGGTATGTTCAGGCGGGGCTCGGGAGCCCTGATCGTCAAATGGTCGAGGTTCGAGTGAGGTGGAAACTTAGAAAAAGGACTGAGGTTATTGCTTCTGTCATAGCCACATCTGCGGTTCATGGACCGCAGATGCGGCCACTGAGTCGCAGAAGCGAAAAGGGGGCCGGACCAGGTAAACCGCATAAGCGATCATTTAACCGCAGAGGCGGTTCCGCTTAAGCGGATGTCGGACCACAAAAGCGGTCGAGCCCAACTGGCCCAGGACCGCAGAAGCGGCCTAGTAACCACATAAGCGATCGCTTATGCGGCCCCAGACCGCAGAAGCGAAAATTGCTGGGGGGCAGTAGCTCATTTAATACGGACTCAACTCCATTTTTAACACATTTCTCTCAACATTTGGGCGATTTTGGGGGTTTCAAAGAGAGAGTCTCCACATATCATTGCAAGGTAAGTAATTCCCACTCAGTTTTAGTTAAAATACATAAACATTTGGTAGATTTAACACTAAAAATTTGGTAAAATCAAGGGATTTGAGCTAGACCTAGGGTTTAATGAAAACTAAGGTTGTATCACATAGTTTGCCATGTAATGAACTAGAAATCATATATTTGTAATCCTTAGGTGATAGGGAACGACTTCCTTCGAAAAATCTCGAAATTCGTGCACGTGGGCTCGGGGTCGAAATTTAAGAAACTTGTGTTAATGGTTGGGGAATTGCTTAAATAGCTAGAATTTAATCTTGTAAGCCTTTATTCACTATTTCTCACTTCATTTGATTAGTTTGGGATTGTCCAGCTTCGAATTAAGGACTTGGGCTCATTCTTGGACATTGGGAGTGCATTTTGGAGCGAGGTGAGTCTCCTTTCTAACCTCGTAAGAGGGAATTGTCCCCTTAGGATTAATATTTGAGTGTTTGTTGCTAAATGCGGGGACTACGCACGCGTTAGGTGACGAGAGCACGTGCGTAGCTACTACTATGTTAAATGTCCGGGTAGCTTAGGACCTACAACATGCCTATTAAATATATCTCTTATGTTAAATTGTTGTTATGAACACCTAGTGTGTACTAGAGACTTAAAAA
>MU705751.1:222124-232825 GCA_026770625.1 Nicotiana glauca | reverse complement strand
CTTTGTCCCAAGTAAACTCAAGCCATAAACAAGTAAGTCACGGTAATAGAAACAACAAACCAATACATAAGAGTTAACAAGTCAAGCCAACTAAGTTTTCAACACCTAACTTTGTTTTAAGTAGATCTCAAATCATATACAAGTAGAAAACAACAATAGAAGCAAAAACCAATACACATGGAAGGCACAATCAAGCCAAACAAAGGGACAATCAGTGCCCCACAAATTACAAACTCTCCTGCTGTCTCCTTTCATAATTCCTCATCAATGATTTCACAGTTGGTACACATATTGATTTCAATGGCGATTTCGATCGCATACCACCCTTATTACCTCGACCACCCTTATCACCACAACCCGCACCTTATTACTTCATGTTGCGGTGCGCAACTCGATCCCACCGTACATTTTCAAATCACAACAATCACAACAACAACCAAGAATACTTCACAAAGATCACATCAAAACAATAAGCAATTCATAAAGATCACAACAACATTTCACTTAGGTAGTAACAACAATGATTCACAAGTGTTCCCATAACCATCAATACTATTTTCCGTCGAATTTCACAATTCACGAGTGTTTTCATAGCCAATAGTGCCAATTCCATTATATTCCACAATTCACAAGTATTTCCATAGCCAATGGTACCAATCCCATTATGTTCAGCAATCCAAAACAATGCAAGTCATTTCATTAATTTACAATTTTCTTTTTATCAATTATTTTCCAACTCTTACCACATAACTTTTAACCAAGCCAAATCATCACCCGACAAAACAATCACAAGAGTCTCACAAAAATTTACATAGCTATCACATACCATTTATTTGCACACCAAAACAGGACGATTTCACAAGGATCAAAGTTAGCCATACATACCTGGAGTCGAATTTCCTTTCTTTTTCTTTTATCTCCTACTTCCAATTCACCCAATAATCTAGCAGCGTCAATCTAGGTCACAAGTTACACATATATCTTAGAATCGAAATTCACAATTACTATCCGAGCTTATTTGGGTTATCGAGCACCGCCCCTTACTTCTACCCATTTCCATTTTACTAAATTTCAAGTATAAAGAACATGCATGAGTGTCTAACTTCCATTTTCAAGAGTTAATGCATGAAAATCTCTCTTTCTATTAAAATCTGAGAATCAAGGAAAAGGGGGTTAGGGATTTTACCTTTAGAAATGGAGATGAAGACAATACCCAAGAACTTCCGGGTCTAGGTGACTTTGGAAAATTAAATTGAGGAAAACCAACTTTCTCTCTCAAGAACCCCTCCTCCCTCTCTCTTATTTTATTTAGAGAATGTGTAAAAACGAGGGGTTAGGGCATTATATTAGAAAGGGGGTCGGGTTTTAAAATTAAAAAATAGAAGCTCGGAGTGAAATCTGCAGTCGCATCTGCGATCGCAGAATCAACATGCGGTCCGCAGAATGGACCGCACAATTGCTCCCCAAAAACTAAATGTTCTGCTTCGATCTGCGATAAGAATGCGGTCCACATTCATGTTCTGCGGTCGCAGAGTGCACCGCAGAACTGACCCTCGCACAGTCAAAGGAAAATATGCGATGATCTGCGGTCCGCATTTCGATTATGCGATTGCAGATTGGACCGCATTTTCAACTTTAATTTTTAACAAACCTTCTGATTCATTCTGCGGTAGGAATGCGGTCCGCATTTCGATTCTGCGATCGCAGAATGGACCGCATTTTTGACATCAACTTAGACCAATTCTCTGCTTCACTCTGCGGTAGGAATGCGGTCCGCATAGCCGATCTGCGACCGCATTCTTGACCGCAGAAGTGACAATTTTCAGGAAAAATTTATTCTTTTGATTTTTAAAGCTTAGATCACCACCGAGGGTCCGGACCGCGGCGAGCTTAAGAATTCTACACATTCCTAACACAATATTCGGACCTTGACACTACGAGCTACTAGGTTTTAACCACAAAATTTTTACGGAGCCTTACATCATCACAACAAAAAACATAGAGTTTAATCTTTTTTAAATAGTTGATCATATCATAACATGAACAAATATATGCGATGAGATTTTTGAACCCAATCTATATGAATATATAAATCGAAGTTATAGTATTAAATCCAAGTTATAGCTTTTATATTTTTTAAGTTATAGTATAAATTGAAGTTACACTAAACTTCATCGCATGCCAGCATCTATATCTAGTGTAAAAATATAATAATTAGTAACAATACTTTTCTAAAATATTCAATATCAATTATATCATACAAATCATTCATTCTTGACATACATGAAATTACCTCAGAAGAAGAAAAAAACATGGAATCAGTGTTTTAAGAGAGAATTCATGGGATGAAGGACATTACCTGAAAAGGGTGTTCGACAAAAGCTTATTTTAGATTATGTTTACCGTTTCTGTTAAGCTTTGCATTGGCTTTATATGGTAATTTTTTATAAAATCTATGTTTTTACAAGAGTTTTAATTGATTTAAATTAATAGTTATTAGGTCATAGTATAAGAAAGGAAAGGTTTAATAAGCAATATTTTAGATTCTTAGTGGATTTCAAAGTGATAAATATAAGTAAAATTGTTAAATGAATTTTCCTAAATATTAGGAAAATTATTAAAGAATATTCCAAAATATTAGAAAAAAATTAAATGACTATTTTGTCTAGTATGAACTCTCTTTTAAAGGGTAAAAAAGGCTAACGATATTTCGGTAAGGGCCTTCGTGCTTTTAATATAAATATAGATTCCTAGTTTTCAGATACGTGTATTTCACGTGGATTTCATGCTAAAGTAGTACATATGTTTTAGCTTAACGACAATCTCCCACTCTACTTTCCCTGTGAAGCTCTTCCACAATCTCTCAGGCCACCAGTTCCCAATCCAACAACAATCTTTCCCAAACCACCGGACATAAACCTCACCATTAATCCTATCGAGACCAAACCTATGGTGAAGAAACCTATCTCCTTCAAGGATAAACTACTCAAAAATGATATGAACTACAACATAGACCTAACCTCAGATTCACCACTCCCACACCAAGCCCCTATGGATTTCTACTATGACACAGAGACTCCAAATCAAACACTAATCTCCTCTCAGGAGCACAACATCTCAGTCCCTATTACAATAAAAGACAAACAAATAATTTACTATCCCTGGAGGTACTGTCTAATCATTAAGCTACAAGGAAAAAGAATCACACATAATCTGTTGAAAAAAAAACTAATAGATCTTTGGAAACCAATAGAAAATTTATCGTTAATTGATCTAGGAGAAGACTACTATATTGTCTGCTTTATTAAAGAGGCAAACATATCTAATGTAATACAAAAAGGTCCATGGTTCATATATAGCCACTTCCTCTCAGTCCTACGTTGGGCTCTAAACTTTGTAGCATCAAAAGAGACACAATCTTTCACCGCAATTTGTATTAGACTACCTCAACTTCCCACTGAGTTTTACGATAAGGAAATACTCCAAAAGGTGAAAACCTCAATAGGAAGACTTCTGAAAGTGAATGCTTGTACATTGGCAGCACTCCGTGGGAGATATGCTCGACTCTGTGTGGAACTCCCCCTAAACTAACCTGTCACCCCTTTCATTTTTATAGGTTCTCACAAACAACACATCTATTATGAAGGTGATAAACTACTATGTACAACATGTGGTCACTTAGGCTATTCAACAACACAGTGCAACCAAACTAAGACCATCCAAAGGCAGGTATCATATGTAAATGAATTGGCAACACCACAGATTGATCAAGGGAAGCTGAAAGGAATATGGAAAACATTCTCATTCAGCAAAGGTAAACGAAGGAGTCACACAAAAAGTGCTACAAAATTACCAAAAAATAATCAAGAACCAGGTATTAACGTCAATATTTTTGAAGCCAAGTCAGGTATGTTATGTAAAACGAATTCTTCAACAGCAACTAAACAATAACTATAAATCTGTTCATCCCACCAATCCTCCTAAAACCTCCAATAATTTTCACCTACTGGAACAAACCAATTTTGACGTTACCTACCCTAATCACGCTAGTAACAACCCCAATAATTACATCACTAATATTAATAACAAAATTATTAGTAACAATAATAATAACAAAATCTTTATTAACAATAATAAGTCCCATATAATTAATATTGATATTTATAATAAAAATTTGGACAATGTAAAGGGCCCGCTTTTTACCCTCAATACTTGATCTCCAACCCATACATCTCTCCCCACCATCCCCCTTACCCAATCAACCTCTAATACCAGCCATAATAGTACCATAATACACAGTACCCCCTCTTAAACCAAGACCCTACCCCAGCCACATCCTACACTGCCCTAACCAATTCCCTTCCGTTGTATGCAAATTTTGACAGGCAACACCTGTCATGTACAAACCAAGTGTCACGACCCGGATGTTCCCACCATCGGGAGTCGTGATGGCGCCTACTAACGGAGCTAGACCAGCTAAACTTCAAACATTCTCTAATCAACCTCAAGAATATAAATATACTGAAAACAATTAAATAAGTGCGGAAGACTTTAAGTTTAATAAAATGAAATCAAAATGCGGAAGTTTAAAACATATCTCTACCCAAAATCTGGTGTCACTAGCTCACGGACTTCTAAGATTTAATAATTACAACCGTCTGTTTCAATACAAGAGTTAACAAACTGAATAAAGATGGAAGAGACTCCGGGCCTGCGGACGTCAGCAAGGCTACCTCAAGAGTCCCTAGACTGAAGGTCTGCTCCCGATCTAATACTGATGCGGTCTGAATGCTGCGTCTTGATCTGTGCAAAAGAAATGCACAGAGTGTAACATCAGCACAACCGACCCCATGTGCTGGTAAGTGCCTGGCCTAACCCTGGCGAGGTAGTGACGAGGCTAGACAGGACCTACTACAATGAACCTGTACAGATATATGTGCAATAACAGGAAATAAACTAATTTAAACAGTTAAAAGGGAGGGGGAAGCATGTTGTGGGGTACTACAGTCTAAATATAGAAGTCATCGGTAAAGAAATGAAGCTGGACAATAACAACTGATAAGGAAAACAAAGGAAATCACTATATACGAGAAACTGTACACTCAGTCCATACTCCGTTGCGGCGCGCAACCCGATCCTCAACAGATATCACCGTTGTGGCGTGCAACCAAATCCTCAACAATTAATACCGTTGCGGCGTGCAACCCGATCCTCAATATTTTATTAACACCGTTGCGGCGTGCAACCCGATCCTCAACATTTAATACCAAGAACTCACCCACCAACGACCGCAACTCAAGTGCGAGGGGAGTAACAACAATCACAAGAAAATCTCGGTAAGGGAATACAAATAACAATTTAATCATCCCGGCAAGGGAGAATACAATAAATACATACGTCCCGGCAATGGACTAATCGTTACATGTTCCACTTTTAATCATCTATTTCTCGGGTAATAATTTCTAGTCCGAGCCAATGCTCCAAAAGCCAAACCAATCATAATATATTATGTTTATCAACCCAAGCAAGAAAAATGTACCATTAAATCTGAATCCAACACATATAAGACTCACAGTCATGCTAGACTCCGGTGCATAGATAACCGTCACCATGCCTATACACCGTACTCCACATTTAGCAAGTAGCAATTAACACCCTAATCCTAATCCCTCAAGCCAAAGTTGTCACACCTCCTTTTTACGAAGTTACACCCCGTGAAGGGTATAATAATAGGATTTTTTCCAATTAAAGGACAATCGAAACGAGATTTGTTTATTATAAGATTCAGAGTCGCCACTTGGGAGATTTATGGTGTCCCAAGTCACCGGTTTGAGTCCCCAATCGAGGAAAAGGGTTTGACTCTGTATTACAGTCGCGAACCAGAAATCCAGGTAAGGAATTCTATTAACCTGGGAGAAGGTGTTAGGCACTCCCGAGTTCCAGGGTACTAGCACGGTCGCTCAACTGCTATATTTGGCTAAAATTTGATTTAATACATGTTAAGCCTACAGTGCAATTTTAAAGTTATTTACCGCTTTTTATCAATTATTATTTTTTAAGAAGTTGAACGTTGTTTAAGAACGTGTTTTTGGATCACGTCACATGAAATGCACCCGGATCCTCAACGCATTCCTATTTAACGTTTTTGGATTTGGATTTGGGTCGTATGAAATGCACACCCGAATTTAGGAAGGTAATTTTATTAAAATCGCGTCTAAAAAGACTAACACGTTGTTATCTTTTGGGAAGACCGTGAAATTTGCTAAACGGCCCATCCCGAATTCTAAGTATTTTGAATTAAGTAATTAATGAGGGCCCCGCAATAGTATATTCTGATTTGGTGAGGCTCGTCTCATTTTATTATTAAAGGCCAAACTAACAAAATAGAATTCTCTATTTATTTGTCTCTAATGGTCGATTAATTCACGATTATAATTTCGAATCTCGAATTCAAGTCCGAATTCAAACAAAAGGATAAAACTTTTTAGCTTGAACCCGCTACCTAACTCAAGACCAAATTTTATATTTATGGATTAATTTTTCATGTTCCTAATTATTTATTTTATTTTTTAAGTGTTATTATATTTGGACTTTTAGTCCTTATTCCAGCTTCAGCAATGCTTTTGGGCTTCAATCTCGAGCCCAATAGCATAAGGTAAATCAATGATGATTAATATCAATCTCTGGGCCTCGAGGCAAGCCCAATGGAAATTATACACAAAATCATCAAACAATTGGATCCGTCAACTGGAATAATCAATAGAAATGTTCAAATCCAGTACAATTATCAAGCTAATTCTAGATTTGCTTTTCAGTTTCAAATAAGCGAAGCCTTTCAGAAAACAACACTGAATTTGTCCAACATCGAACTCAAGATTCCTATTTTATTGAAATATGATTTTTCATTTTTTTTGAATCAGCATGTTAAACGTAATAATCAATAAAAAATTCATCTATATGAGCATATTTGCCATTTTTGCTGACCTGAAACTTTGAACAGTTATCGATTGCTATTAAACACTAAATTAGGAAATGTTAAAATCGAAGCATTATCCCAACAATTTTAAACTACCAAATAAACAACAAAACCTACCTACAAGTTATTATAATCTAAACTCAAAACTAAGTTCATTTATACAATCTATTTACAACAGTTTTAATAGTCCAAAATAGTTCTAGTTATACATCCAATCTAGTCTATCTTTTCATTAAAAAAAATACAGAGTATCTAAATATTGAACTAGGCAACTACTCGAAAAGATTGTAAGCTAATAACACAATACAATTTCAGCAGAGCTTAAACATTTATTCTTATTTTCGTGTGTGCTTGACAAAATACAGCAGAGCGTCTCTAGATTAGATACCTGATATTGCAGTTCAACAGAAGGATGTGAAGATCAGCAGCAAATCGTAGCAATTATAGTTCAGCAACAGCAATAAAATCACTTTCAAACCCCCCCAAAATCAGTTCAGAACACACAAACAGCCCGGGTTTAACTTTAAACTAAAGAAATGAGGTGTAATAATCCAAACCAACTGTAATCGGACAGGGACCAATAAAACTTCAACCACAAACTTTTACAAGACCCAATGCTTACTTCACTTATACCCAAGATAAATCAAAAGAAGTTTGAGAAAACTGAAAGTGAATTAGACTTGCTGGAAAGAGTTAATCAAACAGTATTTTCTCTTTTGATTCTTAAATCTTAGCCTTTTATTTCAGTATTTTCCAGTTTTCAAATCTCTACCAATTATCTAATTTTTTCAGAATGTTCAAGCTTTAAAAAACCCCTCTCCTTTGTTCAACCAGCCCTCCTTATTTATATCCCCCTCAACCGACTTGTCCATTTTTCAAAAATAGCTTAAATCCGAACGAAATCCCTAAAAATCTGCCCATTTCCACTTTAAAAATCCCACTAAAGAATGTCTTTCCTTATTTTATTCCCTAATGCTCTTTTGTTCCCCATTAACTGATTAATTTAATAAACCCTAATGCTCCATTATCAGATTGTTAATATTAAACCCTTATCCTAACTTTTTCCTTCCTAAATTACTCCTGAAACTCCCTGACTATTATTGTCCTACCCCAATCTGATTAACCTTCAATCTGTATTAGACTCCTTAACAGCTATAACCAATTTATTTTGCTAAATTATTCAGTAATTCAAAAATAGAAACTTAGATCAAATCAGTTGTTTCAAACAGTGAAGTCTAAAGTTTGGTGTAGAACTAATCAATCACATTCAACAACGATTGAGCTGAAAACAACTAGACCAGCATACGCTTAATTGAATTGGAAAAACAAAAGAAAAATAGCCATGAAGCTTCAAAAAGGGATTGACAGATTCAGGGTAATAAATGATCATTCAATTCAGTTCGATATGATGAACTGAATATACCAACAGGCTCAATTCTAAATTCAAATATACCAACCGGCTAATTTCAACACAAAACTTAAATTACTACCATATTAAGCCTACAATCACACCTACTGAACTAGTCAACTAAGCTGTTCAAATCGATTACACATCCTATAATATATACTCAACAATGAACAGAAACAATTTTGACCAAATAAAGGTCTGACGGAGAAGAAGAAAACAATGAACGAAATTGGACTGTAATTAACTGAACAAACAACAAAAAGACAAAAAGAAAAACATAAAAGGAAAGGAAAAATACCTCCAAATCATAAACCAAATGAATTCTGATCAGTTGAAGTCTTGATTCGAATTTTTGAGGCCAAAACAGTCCTTAATCGAGTGTTCTTGCCTAAGAACACTTGACTAAGGTAAATTGTGACCTCAAACTCTTTTGGTTCTTCTAGGGCTCGTTTGTTTAATTTAAAATTTGACAGGCTTGGACAAGATTCCAACAGAACTGGTAGGGGATTAAGGACTAGGGTGGTCTGGTGGTCAGAAGGTTAAAGGGTTTGAATTTGGGGGAGGTTTAGGGTTGGCGCCGCCACCAAGGGATTTACTGGCGGCGCTAGGGTTCATATGGTTAGATTAATATTCGAGGAGTCCCAGGGTGATTCGAAAGAAACCAACAACCTTTTAGTGACGGGGGAGGTCCAGGGGTGGCATGGTGTTAATTTAGGGTTAAATGGACAAGGTGAGGTTTGGGTCAGTTCTTCGATCTAATATTCAAAGAACTCGGGGATGATTCGAGATTGATGGAGTGGGGATTTGGAATGTGGAGGTTGTGGTGTAAAGATGGAGGCATTTGGACTATCGGAACTGCCGTGAGGCGATTTCCGGTGGGCGGAGCACGGTGGTAGACGGTGGGGTTTCGTTCGTCTCTGAGAGAGACGATGAAGTGAGGGGGGTCTGGCTTAGGGGGTGTGGAGTGTGAATTGGGAATATATACTTGGATGGAAATTTGATCAAGGTCGTTCGATCAAACGAGATCAACGGCTTGGATCATTCACTTAAATTGGAACGGGGTCATTTTGTTAAAGAAGGGTGGGTTAGACCGGGTATAGAGAACGGGTCAGGGTTAGGCTAGGCTAAATGGATACGGGTAATGGCTGCAGTCTGTTGGATCCCTTTGGCTTGAATGGTCCAAATCTTTTGATGATGAAACGACGTCGTTTCAACATCAAACTACACCGTTTTGCCCATCTTTGAGGTTGGCTGGTCTGGACCGGGTGAGGAAAATGTTTTGGGCCTGGATTTGGTTAAATTTAGATGGCCCAGTCTGATTTTTCTCATTATTTTCATTTCCTTAATTTCTAATTAATAAAACCAAAATTCTAACTTAAATGATAAAAATCAAAAATTAACTAAAATGCTAATTAACTCCTAATAATAATAATCACACAATATTAAATACCAACTTAAAAGTGAGCTCACATAATTTAAATTCCGAAAAATGCAAAGTACAAATTTTTTGTGATTTTTTTATTTTATTTTTGTAAAGAACACCTAATTACTCCTAATTGTACAATTAAATCCTAAATGCAAATGCGACATATTTTTGTATTTTCGTTAATTTAACAAAATAAACATGCATTGACAAATACAAATAATTATCCAAAAATGCCGTGAAAAATCTCAAAATTGAACACAAAGAAAAAATTATTTTATTTTGAATTTTTGAGAGTAATTCTTGTGAGGCAAAAATCACGTGCTCACAACTGCCCCTCTTTGTCCGGAAACACGAAGAGTTTTCGTGCAAAGATAAAGTGAGCCGATATGAGCGATTTTTGCCCGTTTGAGTACTCCGTGTGAAGCATTTTGAAAGATTTGACCGAACCTTTGCTTCAAAAGGTCTCCTACATATCCCTGGCTAAAAAGGAATCAGGTCAATGTAGTTCGGGAGTTTTGGTAGCTCGGACTACCATGAAGCTGTGATCTTGCTGTTACTGTCGTTGCTTTTGCTGCTACTGCTTACTGACCTTCTTATTACACCAAGCTAAAATGAAAAATAATAAACTACACTAAACTATCTACAAATTACAAATCTTTTATCTGAATTTTCAGGCTTGTTCTTATCGCCTTGTTTTCTTGTCGGCTTGCTTCATCTGATGTTTCTTTATTTCTGTCTTGACATTGTCGGCCTTTCTTGATTGCCGAACTTGAACCTATATTGTGGATCTTGTTATAATCCTCCACTTTACTGATTTCAACTTGAAATGTATTCCTCTGTTATACGGGCGGGCTCCCGACTTCAATCTTCAAACTTGAAAAGTAACACCTC
>MU705751.1:180724-200297 GCA_026770625.1 Nicotiana glauca | reverse complement strand
AGTTAATCAAACAGTATTTTCTCTTTTGATTCTTAAATCTTAGCCTTTTATTTCAGTATTTTCCAGTTTTCAAATCTCTCCCAATTCTCTAATTTTTTCAGAATGTTCAAGCTTAAAAAAAACCCTCTCCTTTGTTCAACCAGCCCTCCTTATTTATATCCCCCTCAACCGACTTGTCCATTTTTCAAAAATAGCTTAAATCCAAACAAAATCCCTAAAAATCTGCCCATTTCCACTTTAAAAATCCCACTAAAGAATGTTTTTTCTTATTTTATTCCCTAATGCCCTTTTGTTCCCCATTAACTGATTAATTTAATAAACCCTAATGCTCCATTATCAGATTGATAATTTTAAACCTTTATCCTAACTTTTTCCTTCCTAAATTACCCCTGAAATTCCCTGAATATTATTGTCCTATCCCAATCTGATTAACCTTCAATCTGTATCAGACTCCTTAACAGCTATAACCAATTTATTTTTCTAAAATATTTAGTAATTCAAAAATAGAAACTTAGATCAAATCAGTTGTTTCCAACAGTGAAGTCTAAAGTTTAGTGTACAACTAATCAATCACATTCAACAACGACTGATCTGAAAACAACTAGACCAGCATACGCTTAATTGAATTGGAAAAACAAAAGAAAAATAGCCATGAAGCTTCAAAAAGGGATTGACAGATTCAGGGTAATAAATGATCATTCAATTCAGTTCGATATGATGAACTGAATATACCAACAGGCTCAATTCTAAATTCAAATATACCAACCGGCTAATTTCAACACAAAACTTAAATTACTACCATGTTAAGCCTACAATCACACCTACTGAACTAGTCAACTAAGCTGTTCAAATCGATTACACATCCTATAATATATACTCAACAATGAACAGAAACAATTTCGACCAAATAAAGGTCTGACGGAGAAGAAGAAAACTATGAACGAAATTGGATTGTAATTAACTGAACAAACAACAAAAAGACAAAAAGAAAAACATAAAAGGAAAGGAAAAATACCTCCAAATCATAAACCAAACGAATTCTGATCAGTCGAAGTCTTGATTCAAACTTTTTAGGCCAAAACAGTCCTTAATCCGAGTGTTCTTGCCTAAGAACACTTGACTAAGGTCAATTGTGACCTCAAACTCTTTTGGTTCTTCTAGGGCTCGTTTGTTTGATTTAAAATTCGACATGCTTGGACAAGATTCCAACAGAACTGGTAGGGGATTAAGGACTAGGGTGGTCTGGTGGTCAGAAGGTTAAAGGGTATGAATTTGGGGGAGGTTTAGGGTTGGCGCCGCCACCAAGGGATTTAGTGGCGGCGCTAGGGTTCATATGGTCAGATTAACATTCGAGGAGTCCCAGGGTGATTCGAAGGAAACCAACGACCTTTGAGTGACGGGGGAGGTCCAGGGGTGGCATGGTGTTAATTTGGGGTTAAATGGACAAGGTGAGGTTTGGGTCAGTTCTTCGATCTAATATTCGAAGAACTCAGGGATGATTCGAGATTGATGGAGTGGGTATTTGGAATGGGGAGGTCAAAGGGAGGCTGTGGTGTAAAGATGGAGGCATTTGGACTACCGGAACCGCCGTGAGGCGATTTTCGGTGGGCGGAGAACGGTGGTAGACGGTGGGGTTTCGTTCGTCTCTGAGAGAGACGATGAAGTGAGGGGGGTCTGGCTTAGGGGGTGTGGGGTGTGAATTGGGAATATATACTTGGATGGAAATTTAATCCAGGTCGTTCGATCAAACGAGATCAACGGCTTGGATCATTCATTTAAATTGGAACGGGGTCGTTTTGTTAAATGAAGGGTGGGTTAGACCGGGTATAGAGAATGGGTCAGGGTTAGGCTAGGCTAAATGGATATGGGTAATGGCTGCAGTCCGTTGGATCGCTTTGGCTTGAACGGTCCAAATCTTTTGATGACGAAACAACGTCGTTTCAACATCAAACTACGCCGTTTTGCCCATCTTTGAGGTTGGCTGGTCTGGACCGTGTGAGGAAAATGTTTTGGGCCTGGATTTGGTTAAATTTAGATGGCCCAGTCCGATTTTTCTCATTATTTTTATTTCCTTAATTTTTAATTAATAAAACCAAAATTCTAACTTAAAGGATAAAAATCAAAAATTAACTAAAATGCTAATTAACTCCTAATAATAATAATAATCACACAATATTAAATACCAACTTAAAAGTAAGCTCACATAATTTAAATTCCGAAAAAGAAAGTACAAATTTTTTGTGATTTTTTTTTTATTTTTGTAAAGAACACTTAATTACTCTTAATTGTACAATTAAATCCTAAAAGCAAATGCGACATATTTTTGTATTTTTGTTAATTTAACAAAATAAACATGCATAGACAAATACAAATAATTATCCAAAAATGCCGCAAAAAATCTCAAAATTGCACACAAAGAAAAAATTGTTTTATTTTGAATTTTTGGGAGTAATTCTTGTGAGGCAAAAATCACGTGCTCACAAAAGCTAGAACAAACACTTACCTCGGTTCGAAAATAGCAATCAAGGCTCTAAAACCGCCTTTCCTTTATAATCCAACTCCGAAATAATGGTATCTAGGCACAATTTAGTTCAATAGTCTAGAAATGAAATTCCCATCATTCTTCCAAAGTAGCAAAAATCCGACACCGGGCCCACATGGTCCAAACACGAGGCTCGGACAAAAACCCAATCACACATAACCCCACAAGTTCAAATATACAATTTGTTTCAAGATTCGACCCCAAATTGAGGTTGAATCACCCAAAATTCCCAAAGCCTAGTTCTACCCAAAACCCTTAATTTCTACCTTGAATTCATGATTTAGGGCTAGGAAATTAGTGATTAGGAGAAGAAATTAAGAGAGAATGAAGTTAAGAACACTTACCTAGCAAGCTATGGAGGAAAAGGAGCTTGAAATTCGTCTATGGGGTGTTGGGATGGAGAGCTCGTGTGAAATAATGGCTAATTCCTGTAATGAACACTGCTTTTATGACTTAAAAATCGCTTGGTGAAATTACCCTACGCGTTCGCGACAGAAGGGTCGCGTTCGCGATGAACAGAAATTGGCAAGCATCGCGTTCGCGGAAGAGGGATGCGAACGCGAAGAGGAAATATTGGGTGCCCGAAAATTTAGCCTACGCGAACGCGTTTGGCATCACACGAACGCAAAGAAGGGGGAACTGACTCTATGCAATCGCGAGGACGAGTTCGTGAACGTGAATCAGGGGAACACTAAGGCACTGCGAACGCGAGCCTGGGGCCGCGTTCGCGAAGAACAAAACCACTGTGTAAAAATACAGCAAAATCTGATGTGTTTTTAAGTGCAAAACCACCCCGAACCACCTCCGAATCACTCCCGAGCCCTCGGGGCTCCCAACCAAACACACACGCTAACTCAAATACATCCTACGAACTTGTTCGAGCGATCAAATCGCCAAGATAACATCAAAATCAAAGAATCAAACACCAAAACTTATGATTTTCATTTCAAAGTTCATCAACCTCTAACTTTAGATATTTAGGTCCGAAATACGTCAAACGACGTCCGATTTCGACCAAATTTCACAAAAAGCGCTTAACGCATATTTAAGACCTGTACCGGGCATCGGAAACAAAATACGAGCCCGATACCTATATTTTCTAACTCATTTTCATTTCCATTTTTCCAGAAAACAATTTAACAGAAAATTCTTTTACCCGGGTTCTGGACCTCGGATTTCGACTTGGGGAACATGCCCGAGTCCTATATTTTTCTACGGACCCTCCAAGACCGTGAAATCATGGATCCGGGTTCGTTTACCCAAAATGTTGACCAAAGTCAACTATATCAATATTAATACCAAAATTCTTCAAATGTTTCACAGAATTCGCATATGTTAACATAAAAACTTTCTGGCTTCACGCCCGGACTGCGCACACCAATTGAGGTAACTAAAATCAAGGTTGCCAAGGCCTCGGAAGTGCGGAAAAAGGGAGAAATACGGTGATGACCCTTTGGGTCGTCACATTCTGCACCTCTAAAACAACTGTTCGTCCTCGAACGGACAAAAGAAAGAAGTACCTGAGTTAGGAAATAGATGAGGGTAATGGCTCCGCATATCAGACTCGGACTCCCAGGTCAATGCCTCAGGAGGCTGACCTCTCCACTGAATACGCACTGAAGGAAAACTCTTCAACCTCAACTGTCGAACCTGCCGGTCCAGAATAGCTACCGGCTCCTCCTCGTAGGACAGATCCTTGTCCAACTGGACAGTGCTGAAATCTAACACGTGGGTAGGATCGCCGTGATACCTCCGAAGCATAGACACCTGAAACACTGGATGCACGGCTGACAAGCTAGGTGGCAAGGCAAGTCTGTAAGCCACATCTCCCACACGATCAAGAATCTCAAATGGACCAATGAACCTAGGGCTAAGCTTGCCCCTCTTCCCAAATCTCATCACTCCCTTCATAGGCGATACACGGAGCAATACTCGCTCGCCAACCATGAAAGCTACATCTCGAACCTTGCGATCCGCATAACTCTTTTGCCGCGACTGAGCCAAACGAAGCCTGTCCTGAATGATCTTGACCTTGTCCAAGGCCTCCTGGACTAAATCTGTACCCAATAACCGAGCCTCTCCCGGCTCAAACCATCCCACTGGAGACCGACATTGCCTACCATACAACGCCTCATAAGGAGCCATCTGAATGCTGGACTGGTAGCTGTTGTTGTAGGCGAACTCTGCTAAAGGCAAAAACTGGTCCCAAGAGCCTCCGAAATCAATGACACAGGCTCGGAGCATATCCTCCAATATTTGAATGGTCCTCTCGGACTAATCGTCCGTTTGAGGATGGAATGTTGTGCTTAACTGAACCTGGGTGCCTAACTTCTGCTGAACTACTCTCCAAAAGTGCGAGGTAAACTGCGTACCACTGTCCGAAATAATAGATGCCGGCACCCCATGAAGGGGAACAATCTCCCGGATATAGATCTTAGCTAATCTCTTCGATGAATAGGTGATGGCAACAGGAATGAAATGTGCTGACTTGGTCAGCCTATCAACAATGACCCAAATAGAATCAAACTTCTTCCGAGTCGCCGAAAGTCCCGTAACGAAATCCATGGTAATCCTCTCCCACTTCCACTCGGGAAGCTCAATACTCTGAAACACACCACCAGGCCTTTGATGCCCATACTTGACCTGCTGATAATTTAAACACCGAGCCATATATGCAACAATGTCCTTCTTCATCCTACGCCACCAATAATGTTGCCGCAAGTCCTGATACATCTTTGCGGCGCCCGGGTGAATAGAATACCGAGAACTATGGGCCTCCGCTAAGATCAACTCTCAAATCCCATCGACATTGGGCACACATACTCGCCCCTGCAACATCAAAACACCATCCGCATCTAAAGTAACCTTCGTGGCAACTCCACGCTGCACCGTGTCTCTCAGGACACACAGATGAGGATCGTCAAACTGCCGATCACGGATATGCTCCAATAATGAAGTACGGGCGACCGTGTAAGCTAAAACTCGGCTAGGCTTAGAAATATCCAACCTCACAAATCGATTGGCCAAGGCTTGAATATCCAAAGCAAGCGGTCTCTGGCTGACCGGAATATAAGCAAGACTACCCATGTTGGGTGACTTCCTACTCAATGCATCTGCCACCACATTGGCTCTCCCCGGGTGGTACAAAATAGTAACATCATAATCCTTCAATAGCTCCAACTATCTCTGCTTCCTTAAGTTCAACTCTTTCTGCTTGAACAAGTATTGCAGACTCGTGTGATCAGTGTACACCTCACACGTCACACTATATAAGTAATGCCTCCAAATCTTCAACGCATGAACAATGGCGGCCAACTCTAGATCATGGACTGGGTAGTTCTTCTCGTGAATCTTCAAGTGCCTTGAAGCATAAGCAATGACCCTGCCATCCTGCATCAATACTGCGCCAAGTCCAATACGAGAAGCATCACAATAAACTGTATAAGGCCCTAAACCTGTGGGCAAGACCAATATCGTGTCGTAGTCAGAGCTGTCTTGAGCTTCTGAAAGCTCTCCTCGCACTCATCTGACCACCTAAACTGGGCACCCTTCTGGGTCAACCTTGTCATCGGGGCTGCTATAGATGAAAACCCCTCTACGAATCGACGATAATAACCGGCTAACCCCAAGAAACTCCGAATCTCAGTAGCTGAAGCTGGTCGAGGCCAATTCTTGACTGCCTCAATCTTCTTTGGGTCTACCTGAATGCCCTCTGATAATACTGCATGACCCAGAAATGCAACTGAACTCAACTAGAACTCAACACTTCGAGAACTTAGCATACAACTGACTATCCTTCAGAGTCTGAAGAACCACTCTAAGGTGATGCTCGTGCTCCTCCTGGCTGCGGGAGTACACAGGAATATCATCTATAAAGACTATCACGAACAAGTCTATATAAGGCCTGAATACTCGGTTCATCAACTCCATAAATGCTGCTGGGGCATTGGTCACTCCGAATGACATGACCAAAAACTCATAATGCCCATATCGAGTGCGAAAGGCTGTCTTAGGGACATCAGACGCCCTAATCCTTAGCTGATGGTAGCCAGACCTCAAGTCTATCTTTGAAAACACCTTCGCACCCTGAAGTTGGTCAAACAAATCATCGGCAGTGGATACTTGTTCTTTACCGTCACCTTGTTCAACTACCGGTAATTAATGCACATCCTCATCGACCCATCCTTTTTCTTCACAAATAGAACTGGCGCATCCCAAGGAGAAACACTGGCCCTGATGAAGCCTTTATCAAACAAATCTTGCAACTGATCCTTTAACTCTTTCAATTCTAGCGGGGCCATTCGATACGGCGGAATATAAATGGGTTGCGTGCCTGGAGCCAGATCAATACAAAAATCAATATCTCTGTCGGGCGTCATACTCGGCAGGTCTGAAGGGAAAACCTCTGAAAACTCCCGAACAATAGGAACTGAGTCAATAGAAGGAACCTCTGTGCTGGAATCACGAACATATAACAAATAAGCTAAACACCCATTCTCGACCATACGTCGAGCCTTAACATATGAAATAACACTGCAGGTGGCATGTCCTGGGGTTCCTCTCCACTCCAATCGGGGAAAATCTGGCAAAGCCAAGGTCACGGTCTTGGCGTGACAATCCAAGATAGCATGATACAGGGACAACCAATCCGTTCCCAATATAACATCAAAATCCATCATGTCTAGAAACAATAGATCAACACGGGTATCAAGACCCTCAAATACTACTACACAGTAACGATGGACTCGATCGACCACTATAGAATCACCCACCGGTGTAGATACATATACAGGAATACCCAAGGCATCACTAGGCATAGCCAAGTAGGGTGCAAAATAAGACGACACATATGAATACGTAGATCCGAGATCAAATAGCACAGAAGCATCCCTATCACAGACCAGAATAGTACCTGTAATCACAGCATCTGATGACTCGGCCTCTGGCCTGGCTGGCAAAGCATAACAACGGGGATGGACCCCACCTCCCTGAATCACATCTCTAGGACGATCAACTACTAGCTGACCTTTTCCTCTGCCGGTGCGAGCTCCACCTCTACGGTCCCTGCCTCCACCTTTATGATCCCCACCCCTGCCTATAGCTGACTGGGCGGCCGGTGGATCACCTGCTGCCTGAATCATGGGAGGAGGGCCCTGCTGCTGCGATCGAGCACCTCTCAACCTCGGGCAATATCTCCTGATGTGATTGAGATCTCCACACTCATAACACCCAGCTGAATGCAGCAACTGAGAAAACTGGGACTGACCATGCCGCCCTGAATGACCTCCTCGAAAGCTCTAAAGTGGGGGTGCACTGATAGGCTGCTGATCTGAATGATACTGCTAGGAACCACCGCTGCCTGGAGTACTATGAGAAACCTGAAGAGCTAACTGAAAAGGCCTCGGTGAATGACCCCTACCATAGGAATCCCTACCTCCGGACAAGGTACCACTGAACCTACCAGAATAACGAGGCCTCTTATCCGACATCTGACCACCTCCCCGTGTGAGGGCCATCTCAACTCGATGGGCCGTATTGGCCGCTTCCTGAAAGGAAATATCACTACCAACTCCCATGGCCATCTGGAGACGGATCGACTGAATCAATCCATCAATGAACCTCCGGACCCTCTCTCGCTCCGTGGAGAGTATCACAATCGTATGGCGTGCCAAGTCAACAAATCTAGTCTCATATTGTGTAACTGTCATGGAGCCCTACTGGAGGCGCTCAAACTGCCTAAGAAGTGCCTCCCGCTGAGTGACTGGGAGAAACTTCTCCAAGAATAACTTCGCAAACTGATCCCATGTCAAAGCTGGGGCCTGCTGGTCTAGATAGGCAAAAATCTCTCCACCAAGTCTTGGCGGACCCTGCAAGCCGGAAAGTGACAAAATCGACCCTATTGGTCTCCACTATACCCATGGTCTTGAGAATCTCATGACAGCTGAATATAAAATCCTATGGATCCTTTGATGAAGCACCGCTGAAAGTGGTGGTGAAAAGCTTGGAGAACTGATCAAGTCTCCACAAAGCATCCGAAGACATAGTCACTCCATCGCCGGCCTGAGCTGTAATACTGGTCTGAGCTGCCACTGCTGGCTGAACTACTAGGACATGAATCTGGGGAGCTACCTGCTCTGGAGTACGTGTAGTAGGAGTCTGAACCCCTCCTCCATCCTGAGAAGTGGCTAGGGCTACTGGTAGCAAACCCGCTCTAGTGACACTATCCATAAAGCCTACCAGTCTGACTAGAGCATCCTGAAGATCTGGGGTGAACATGACCCCTCCTGGGACCTGAGCTGGGCCCTCTGGAGCTGATGGGGCTGGAACCTCCTCATTATAGTCAATATGAGGCTCCACCTCTGGAACAGCTGCCCGGGGCTAAGCTTTGCCCCTACCTCGGCCTCTGGCACGGCCTCGGCCTCTGCCCCTCGCAGGAGCTGCTGCTGGGGGCTCGGGCTGCTGCGCGGTAGAAGAAGAAGCACGTGTTCTCGCCATCTGCGAAAGAACAGAGTATAAGGACAATCAGTACTTGAGAAATAGAATCTCACGACAAGAAAGAACAAAGTGAAATTTTTCCTAACTCTGTAGCCTCTAGGGGATAAATACAGATGTCTCTGTACCGATCCCTCAAACTCTACCGAGTTTGTCCGTGAGTAGCGAGACCTATGCAATCTAGAGCTCTGATACCAACTTGGCACGACCCGGATGTTCCCACTATCGGGAGTCGTGATAGCACCTACTAACGGAGCTAGGCCAGCCAAACTTCAAACATTCTCTAATCAACCTCAAGAATATAAATATACTGAAAACAATTAAATAAGTGCGGAAGACTTTAAGTTTTATAAAATGAAATCAAAATGCGGAAGTTTAAAACATATCTCTACCCAAAATTTGGTGTCACTAGCTCACGAACTTCTAAGATTTAATAATTACAACCGTCTGAAAGAAATCATAACAGTCTATTTCAATACAAGAGTTAACAAACTCAATAAAGATGGAAGACACTCCGGGCCTACGGACGTCAGCAAGGCAACCTCAAGAGTCCCTGGACTGAAGGTCTGCTCCCGATCTAATACTGCTGCGGTCTAAATGCTGCGTCCTGATCTGTGCAAAAGAAATGCACAGAGTGTAGCATCAACACAACCGACCCCATGTGTTGGTAAGTGCTTGGCCTAACCCCAGCGAGGTAGTGACGAGGCTAGACAGGACCTACCACAATTAACCTGTACATATATATGTGCAATAATAGGAAATACAATAATTTAAACAGTTAAAAGGGAGGGGGAAGCATGTTGTGGGGTACTACAGTCTAAATATAGAAGTCATCGGTAAAGAAATGAAGCTGGACAATAACAACTGATAAGGAAAACACAGGAAGTCACTATATATGAGAAATAGTACACTCAGTCCATACTCCGTTGTGGCGCGCAACCCGATCCTCAACAGATATCACCGTTGCGGCGTGCAACCCGATCCTCAACAATCAATACCGTTGTGGCGTGCAACCCGATCCTCAACAATCAATACCGTTGTGGCGTGCAACCCGGTCCTCAATATTTTATTAACACCGTTGTGGCGCGCAACCCAATCCTCAACATTTAATACCAAGAACTGACCCACCAACGACTGCAACTCAAGTGCGAGGGGAGTAACAACAATCACAAGAAAATCCCGGCAAGGGAATACAAATAACAATTCAATTATCCCGGCAAAGGAGAATACAATAAATACATACGTCCCGGCAAGGGACTAATCTTTACACGTTCCACTTTTAATCATCTATTTCTCGGGTAACAATTTCTAGTCCGAGCCAATGCTCCAAAAGCCAAACCAATCAAAATATATTATGCTTATCAACCCAAGCAAGAAAAATGTACCATTAAATCCGAATCCAACACATATAAGACTCACGGTCATGCTAGACTCCGGTGCATAGATAACCGTCACCATGCCTATACACCGTACTCCACATTTAGCAAGTAGCAATTAACACCCTAATCCTAATCCCTCAAGCCAAAGTTAGAAAAAACACTTACCTCGGTCCGAAAATAGCAATCAAGGCTCTAAACCGCCTTTTCTTTAGAATCCAACTCCGAAACAATGGTATCTAGGCACAATTTAGTTCAATAGTATCAATAAGAGCTCAAAAACATAATCCCGTACTCTAGAAATGAAACTCCCATCATTCTTCCTAAATAGCAAAAATGCGACACCGGGCCCACATGGTCCAAACACGAGGCTCGGACCAAAACCCAATCACCCATAACCCCACGAGTTCAAATATGCAATTTATTTCAAGATTCGACCCCAAATTGAGGTTGAATCACCCAAAATTCCCAAAGCCCTAGTTCTACCCAAAACCCTTAATTTCTACCTTGAATTCATGATTTAGGGCTAGGAAATTAGTGATTAGGTGAAGAAATTAAGAGAGAATGAACTTAAGAACACTTACCTAGCAAGCTATGGAGGAAAAGGAGCTTGAAATTCGTCTATGGGGTGTTGGGATGGAGAGCTCGTGTGAAATAATGGCTAATTCCCGTAATGAACACTATTTTTATGACTTAAAAATTGATGGGTGAAATTACCCTACGCGTTCGCGACAGAAGGGTCGCATTCACGATAAACAGAAATTGGCAAGCATCGCGTTCGCGGAAGAGGGATGCGAACGCGAAGAGGAAATATTAGGTGCCCGAAAATTTAGCCTACGCGAACACGCTTGGATTCACGTGAACGCAAAGAAGGGGGAACTGACTCTATGCGATCGTGAGGACGGGTTCGTGAATGTGAAGCTGGGGAACACTAAGGCACTGCGAACGCGAGCCTGGGGCCGCGTTCGCGAAGAACAAAACCACTCTGTAAACATACAGCAAAATCTGATGTGTTTTTAAGTGCAAAACCACCCCGAACCACCTCCGAATCACATCCGAGCTCTCGGGGCTCCCAACCAAACACACACGCTAACTCAAATACATCCTACGAACTTGTTCGAGCGATCAAATCGCCAAGATAATATCAAACTCAAAGAATCAAAACCCAAAACTCATGATTTTCATTTCAAAGTTCATCAACCTCTAACTTTAGATATTTAGGTCTGAAACACGTCAAACGACGTCCGATTTTGACCAAATTTCACCGAAAGCGCTTATCATATATTTAAGACCTGTACCGGGCGTCGGAACCAAAATACGAGCCCGATACCTATATTTTCTAACTCATTTTAATTTCTATTTTTCCTTAATAATTCCAGAAAACAATTTAGCAGAAAATTCTTTTACCCGGGTTCTGGACCTCGAATTTCGACTCCGGGCACATGCCCGAGTCCCATATTTTTCTACGGACCCTCCGGTACCGTCAAATCACGGATCCGGGTCCGTTTACCCAAAATGTTGACCAAAGTCAACTATATCAATATTAATACCAAAATTCTTCAAATGTTTCACAGAATTTGCATATTTTAACATAAAAACTTTTCGGCTTCATGCCCAGACTGTGCACGCAAATCGAGGCAACTAAAAGCGAGGTTTCCAAGGCCTCGAAAGCGCGGAAAAAGGGAGAAATACGGTGATGACCCTTTGGGTCGTCACACCAAGACAATGAACAAATGGCTATTGATATTCCCCAAAATGATACCCTCATTCAAATCCACCCCTGAAGCACAAAATCTCCATTAAATACATGCAAAATCGGTCAGGTTGCATGCAAGACACTAATTCAATTATTGAAATCCTAGGAAATATTAACTATCCCAGTCCTATTGTTCCCTTTTGCCTACTAAACTATCCAACTATTAAAGAAAATGCCAAGGATCCCAATCTCAGTAAGAAGATTTCATCGTCTTATTCAACTTCAACGAGTAAATCTCAACTCAAACATGTAACACAACTATCCTCAAAACCACCAGAACCAAAACACTCAACCAAAAGGATCTTGATCCAACCTCCCCTACCTCAGAACCACCAGCCACTTTCATGGGTGGAGATGGGTATACTAGGCCATGAAATCTCCTTCAACATCATGTTGGAAGGATGAGAGATAGTGATAGTGATCCAAAACTCCCACTACATTGCTCAACTGATCTCCGAAGGGTTTTGCATAGCAATGAACAATTACATTAACCAAGTTTGGTTGAACAACCTCCTGGGCCACATAACTTTAAACCTTACTGTCAATCAAATACAATCTATAAGGGGGGATTGGAACATGCCACTGAACTATTTCCTAATCCAGAACTCCACTCCGAAAGTGGACCTCCCCTTCTTCACACCGGAATTCCTAACAAACATCAACCCAGTGTTCACCCCTTGGAATGTATATGCAAATCAGTCTCCACATCTAGTTCCATAACATGCACAAGCCATGCAAATCTCTCATTCTCAACAAACTCAAAATCAAATGGAGCAGGCAATGGAGGAAGAAGTAGATCCTGTAAACTTGATCCCTCAAAACGTGGTCAAGGATTCAAACCTAGACGACCTAAAAATATTTTTATTTATGGATAGGCAAGAGCAGAAACAAATTCTCTTCTGTCCAATGGCATTGTACAAGTGCACAATGGATAAAGATCTCCAGCAGATCCTACCGTAGGAAAACATGCAATGACCCTTGTTCCCTTTCAGAGGAGGAACCCCATCTTTCCAAGAAGGATGAGGGAGAATAAAGACCTGAACAATCCAATGATAAAATGAATAGATCGATCACTTTTATAATCTGGAACATAAGAGGGGGAAACTGCGATTTTAGGCTTAGCTTTAGAGATTTAATTGACACTTATCGCCCTAGCATGGTTAATCTTCTAGAAACCAAGATGGACAGCCATCTCCCTCTCCTTAGCCCATTTGGCTTCACATATATGATAGAAATTCCTACAGAGGGGCAGTCGGCAGGTATGGTTATTTTGTGGGATCACACAAAATTTATGGTGCATAACTTTTGTTCGCCAAAGTCAGAACATTAGCGCTAATATTGAGGTATTTTCCCTAAACAAAATTTGGTATTTTACTTCTATTTACGCTAGTACTGTTAGCAAACTTAGTAATAATATGGTGAACAACTTGTTAGATTTGCATAATGTAATTAAATGCCCTTCGGTGGTAGGGGTGATTTTAATGATGTGTTAAGCTCGGAGTAAAAATTAGGAGGGAATAAAATTAGTCAAAGAAGAACCAAGGTACAGTGGGATTTTATTAACACTTGCAACCTAATAGATCTAGGTTTTAAAGTCCCCAAGTTTACTTGGTCTAATAAAAGGAAAAACAAATAAAGGTCTCATTCTAGAAAGACTAGATAGGGTATTTGCAAATAAGGATTGGATTGAACTATTTCGAGAAGCATCCATTACCCACCTTCCTAGGACTCACTCGGATCACAACCCCCTCTTGATTGTTTGTAACCCAAAAAATACACCTCCTTCAAAAAACCTTTTCGACTAGAAACCTTTTGGTGTCGTCACCCGGATTTTATAAATCTAGTCAAAAAAAGTTGGGACAACTCTAACTATGTCCATAGCTCCCAAAACATTAGAGATAACATTATTTATTGGAGTAGGAAATATTTTGGAGATACCCACCTAAAGAAATTAAGGATAATTGCTAGACCTAATGGCATACAACACTCAAATAACTACTACTTAAATTCCTTTCTCCAAAATTTAGAGTCGAAACTTCAACAAGAATATAGAGAAATTCTTAAACTAGAAGACGAGTACTAGAAAATTAGAGCTAGAATGTCCTGGGTGCAAGAAGGTGACGCTAACGCTAAATTCTTCTATATTAGTGCAACCAATATGGCTAGGAGAAACAAAATCGTTTATTTCAAAGACGAATCTGGCAATTGGATCAATGAATCTAGAAAAATCCTAGATCGCACCTTCAATTACTATGACAATACCTTCAAAATAGATCATTGTGCTACAAATTGGTATTTTATAAAAAACAATCCTAAAAACTTAAACAACATTGATCTTCCAATCCTTGATGACCAATTATCTAAGGGTGAAGTTTATAAGGCAATTTTTTCCTTCAAGCCTTTTAAATCTCCGGGGCCAGATGGCATACATCCTTTTTTTATCAAAAATATTGGAGCATTATTGGCCAATCAATCATAGACCTATGTACACATGTATTCAATACCCAAACTCTTCCACCTGATATCAATAGTACCTTCATTTGTCTGATCCCCAAAGTTTCCAATACTAATAACCTCAAAAACTTTTAGACCTATAGGTCTTGCTAATCGAATTCAACCTTTCCTCAATCAAATAATTAGCCCCCTCCAGGTCAGTTTCTAAAAAGGAAGAAGGTCGTCTGATAATGCTATCATAATTCAAGAATAGATATGCCAATTTAAAAAAATAAAGGGAAAAAGGGACATATGATCCTTAAGTTGGATCTGAAAAAAGCCTTCGACAAATTAGAATAGTCCTTCATATACTTAACTCTCTCTCACTTTCAATTTCGGACCAATATTAAGAATCTCATAATTAATTGTATCAGCACTAGTAATATTGCCATTTTGGTAAATGGTGTTACAACCTCTTTCTTTGCCCCAAGTAGGGGGATCAGACAAGGCTACCCCATATCTCCCTTTGTTTTCATATGTGTATGGAAATGCTATCTTGACTGATCTGACATCAAGTAGATATCAACCTTTGGGACCCTATTGGCCTAAGCAACCATAACACTAGTATATCCCATTTGTTCTTTGCAGATAATCTTACCCTTATGGAAAAAGCTGGTAAAAAAACCTCCATACCTATCAAGAGTTGCTTTATTACTTTTTGCAATATGTTAAGACAAAAAATCAATAGGGAAAATCTAAAATTGTGTTCTCTCAAAATTGTCCTATTCTATTTGCCAAAGAAATTGCCTCAAGATTCAACATTAAGATTACCAATAAATTTGGTACCTACCTAGGCTTTCCAATACTCAGCAATATTCCCAAGGCTTCAGATTACCAATTCATTATCAATAAAATGCGGGCTAAACTTTCCAATTGGAAAACAAATTTTCTCAACATAGCAGGAACGACTACCTTAGCTCTTGCAACCCTCAATTCTATTCCAAACCATGCTATGCAATACACCTTGCTCCCCAAGAAAACCCTTAAACAAATTGATCAAATACAAAGAAATTTTATTTGGGGCACAACGTCTAATCATAAAAAGCTCCATCTTATTAATTGGAATAATGTTACCAAACCTAAGCCTTGGGAGGTCTAGGAATGAAAGATGCCCAATCAAAAACAAAGTCTTACTCACTAGCCTATCTTGGAGATTACTTAATAACACTTCCTCCCCCTGGCCAAATCTCCTAATTCGCAAATACAGAAATAAAAGCTTCAAACAATCCTCTTTCATATGAAAAAGTGTTCTTAATAGTTGGAAAACCTGTAGCCAAGGAATTCAATGGCTCCCTGATAGAAACTCTAACCTTAACTGCTGGGAGACCCAATGGGCCACAGCTTCCAGCATTGAGAGCCTGCATCGAAGGTCCTCTAAATCAAAATGAGGCTACTCTTCCTATCAAGAAATTATACCATAAATGGAAATGGAATCTTGATAAAATCTCCTTTACTATTCCACCATCAATCGTGGATAAAGTCAATTCTATTCCTCTACCCCTTCAAAATATTGATAAACCCCTATGGAGACGTAACCCTAACGGGTTATTCAATACAAAATCTTGCTATAATCTACTGAACCACTAGGACATAGGAACTAATCATGACTTTGAGTGGAAATGGAAAATGTCTTGCCCTAATAAAATAAGATTCTTATTTTGGCAAATCCTTCACAATAAAATTCCTTGCTGATCATATCTCCACCACATCGAAATCAATATAAACCCTCAATGCCCTAGTTGCAAAGATCAAGAAGAAACCATCACTCACATCTTCCTTACATGTCCCATTGTCTAGGGCATATGGAGACAACTTCATACTACTAACTTAATCACTAATCAGGAAAATCATTGGCTAATCAAGCTAAGGGACAAAAACATCAACTCCATTCCCCTAAAAATTACCTTGGAGTAACCTTCTACCTTTCCTTCTATGGGGAATCTGAATCAATAAAAACAACAATAATATCAATAATACCCAATATTCCCTGCGCATGAAAGATATTTGCAATCTGGCATTTAAATTCATATTTTTTTAATTTCACTTGCTCAACACCCGTGAATAAATCCATAATTGACGTAAAATGGTACCCCCTCAACGCGACTGGTACAAACTTAATATAGATGGGGCCTTCAAACACAAAGGAAACAAATCTGGTATAGGAGGAGTCTTCAGAAACCATAAGGGAAAATGAATTTTAGGGTTTCAAAAAATAGACAATGCTCTTTCCCCTCTATACTCAGAACTCCAAGCAATTCATGAAGGCATAAGAATATCAATACAATACGACTTGTTTCCATTAGAAATAGAAACAGATTCCACTGAAGCCATCCATGCACTAAACAAAAACCACCTAGTCATGACTAATACTGTTCATTAATGCAGGTTATTGATGCTCCAGCAGAAGGACCTGTTCCTACGACATAACTTCCGTGAAAATCAATAGCACACCTTTTGGCAACAGATGCATGTAAGGATACTTTTTGGCAACCATGCAAGGAGACAGCTAAACTACATCCAACTCTGCCTCTTTTTCTAACCTCACAGCTGGCAAAGGATCTGGATACTGCTCACTATTACAAGAAGAGACTAGATATTGTGGCATGTAATAGTTTAAAACTTCTAGGAAACCTAAATGTCACAAATATTGGCTCGCCAAATTGTGACAAGTTTTACTTTCAAAGCGTATGTACCAAAAATAATTTCTAGTTTTTATACAATATAACTATCCATAATATAAAAAAAAAAGTACATATGTGATTCTTAACACAAGGTAAAATCTCTTATGCTGTCACAAGTAAATTACTCCCTCTGTTCTAATTTATGTAAATATGTTTGACTGGGCACGGAGTTTAAGAAAAAAATGAAGACTTTTAGAATTTGTGGTCCTAAACAAGTTAAAATGGGGTCCACAGTATTTGTATGGTTATAAAAGTTTCTCATTAAGGGTAGAATTGTAAGTTTAAGCCAAAATATTTCTAAATTTAGAAAGGGTTCATTCTTTTTGGAACGGACCAAAAAGGAAATAGGTTCACATAAATTGGAACGGAAGGAGTATATAGTATCATCAATTTATTGTTGAAGTTTTACTTTTTCAGAACTGAACAAATAAAGGCTAATAAACTAAAGAGAAAGAAAAGTCATAGCACATAGAAATGAGAGAGAACTGAACATAAATAGGTATTCGTTAAGTGAAATATTCATTGTGAAAGAATAAATATGGGATTCACAAATGTTTAGCAATCACATAACCAACAAAAAAGAAATTTATGGCTCTAGAGATAATATAATTTACTCTGTTCGGTCCAAAATAAGTGATTTTTTGGATATTTTCACACATATTAAGAAATTTACCTTTTAGCATTAATTAGCAATAGAATTGACCATATTAACCTTACTATCTCATATAAACACTCCTAACACATATTCCAACACTATTGACTCCAAGGACAATGTAGGAAAAAAATAATTAATCCATTCTTGAAATATGAAAAAATCACTTATTTTGGACAACAAAAAATTACTTATTTTGGACAACAAAAAATCACTTATTTTAGACCGGAAAAAGTACTATTCATTAGGGTTTACCGGAGTTTGATTTACAATAATAGTAACAAAAAGCTAATGAGAAGGAATTTAATTGAATACATTTGAGACCCTTTTTTGTTTCCTGCGTTCCACGAATTAATTTGGATTTGCTTTGCGAAGTACCAATTTAACAGTTTTTTACCAAAGTTTTTTACCAAAGACGATTCCATTTCAATTTTGAACTCAAGATCTTTGATTAAGGAGACCTTGGGGTCCTCATATACCATAAAAGGTCAAAGTTCTAATATAATTTCTGTTTTTTTAAGGAAAATTTCACATTAAAACAAGTGGGCTGCCTCCTTTTCAACTTTATAGCCCATATTTAACTTTACAATTGAGTAGCCCACAAATTAGAGGCCCATATATGAAAAAGGGGCGTTATTTCCTGTATTTTGAGACTACCAAACGGGATTTTCTCTCATTCAGCTGGATTTTCTCAGATTCTTTCCAATCTTCTTCCCCCAAATACTTCAAAAACGAGATCCTGCGATAAATGCAGGTACGAAAACCCTAGCATTTCTTCTTCATCTAGAATTTATTTAATTTTTTTTGCTACGAAGCAGCGCAATTCTCCTTTTTGCTGCAATTTTGATTTCAATTTTTTGTTATATGGAGATTTTTCCTGTTTACCTTCTTCATAGTGGAGAATGGGAAGAAAACAAGTTTGTGAATTTCGTTAGTGATTGTATAATAATCGAGCCCACATTCAACTACAACAATTTAGTTGCAGCTATTTCGGAACAGATTAGGATCGATAGTGATTTAAACACAATAGAGATTAACTTTGTCCCAAATGTTGGTTTGCCACCGATCATAATTTACAATGATACAGAAGTTAAGGTGTATATAGAATTAAAGAAGAAAAACTTGAATTTCACTGAATATCCCCTGTTTGTGACAGTGAAAGAGATTTATGAAAATCATTTGGTTGTTACAAGTTGTGGTTTTGCTTCAAGTTCCAGTTGTTTGGTTGCTACAAATTCAAATTCTAGAGATGTATCAATAACTGATAGCACTGAGATTATTGATATTTAATTGATTGAAAATACAAAATTTAGTAAAAACACGGGTATAATAGATAATATGTTGAACGAATTTGTTGAGGAGGATCAAGTTTATAAGGATAAAGAGACACTTATGAATGTGATGAAGAACTTGGTTGTACGCGAGAGGTTCCAATTCAAGGTGAAGAGATCAAGCGCAACAAGGTATGTCATTAATTGTATATTCTGTTGTATAAATATGTATAAAGTAGTATATATTTGTATATAGGTATTAAAATTAGTATATATGCAGTTTGTATACAAGTGTATTTAGAAGTTGAAT
>MU705751.1:158511-171060 GCA_026770625.1 Nicotiana glauca | reverse complement strand
TGGCCCAAACAACCCCACTTTCACACCATAGAACCGCCTCGCCTTCCTCTCCTCGAATCCACCCTTTATTTTCTTCGAATCATCCCCAACCTCTTCGAATATCATATCGAAGAACTGATAGAAACCCCAACCCATCCAACAGCCACCAAATTTACACCCTATGACCCCTGGACCTCCCTCACCACTAGAACACCCTTGGATCCCTTCGAATCAAGCCCAGACTCCTCGAATCTTGTTTTCGAATGAAGAACCCTAGCCGCCGCCACAAGACCCTAGTGGCGGCACCGCCTCCCTTTGACTCCAAATCCACACCACGTCACCACTAGACCTCCTTCATCCCATAAACACCTCCATTTCCCTTCGAATATCACCCCAACTCTTCGAACACTAAAGCACAAAAAAACCCTGATTTTAATTCAAAGTTCGAACATGGTCTGTGAGGATTTGTTTGGTTTGAATTGGATTTTAGCCGTGTGTTTTCATGTTGAAAACACACGGTTAAACTATGTTTCAATCCAAATCAAAAAAAGAGAGACGAAAGGCAGTTCGTGTTTGGTCCGCCATAGTTTCCGGGTATTGTTTTCAATTCTCTTTTCTTTTATTTTTATCTGTTGGCTTTTTGTGTCAATTTCGTTGCTTCTTCTTCTCCTTCTTCATTTCTTTTTGATTCTATGATTAAACCAGGTCTCTGTTCAAATGAGATTGGCTCATCAGTGTTGAATTTGCTTAATTTGTTTAATTCTGGCAAATATTTGAATTGCTTAATTGAGTCGTTTATTGAATCGAATTGTTTGATTGTTTAAAATGTCATTAATTGGTCGTTAGCTTTTGTGTCAATCCGTACCATCTGTTGGTTGATTCAGGGGTCTGTCTTAATTAATGAAGTTAAATTCATTCATTGAATTAAAATGTTGTGATTAAGTGGGAAGCCATGTTGTTGTCAGGCACGCCTGAATTTAATATTCAGGATGCCCCATATCCATTTTTTTGTTTAATAAAAAAAGACAGACAGTAGTGGTCTTCAGGGAATATCATGGGTAAGAGATGGTTTTCCTAATTTTTTAAGTGCTTAAACAGGCTGGAGACGAGTGGAGTTGAGGGAGATAAATAGGAACATTTTGGACAGAACAGGGGGGTTTGTCTCTTCGTGGTCAGTGGAAGAAGAAAAAGATAGAATATAAATCAGTTTTAAGAAAATATAGCAGAAACAAAAAAGGGGACTGTTACGTTAGTATTCCTTAAATCATTTTCAGATTCCATCATTGGCTTCAAGTCTCTAGCTCATTTAGGATCAAAGCTACTTGAATCTCCTTGTTCTGTTCGATATCTGGGATTTTAAAGCAGTTCAAGTCCTCTAGAGGTTGATATATCAGTCTCGTTTGGTTTAAAAATACTTCTGGAATCATTGAGTTATTTCTGGGTTAAGATCGACTGTGTTGCTGTTTGTGATTGTTGGATATCCGTTGTTGTTATTTTCTGCTGATCCCTTCTTCCTCAATGTAATTCATTTCTAGGTACACATGTTCGAACTCAAAGTTGATATAACTTCAACATTGATTAAAATGGAGTTTTCAGACATTTATTTGCATGGATATGTGGCATGTATTTGAATAGATATTAATGACAGCATAGTGTATTTTAGTTGGATTTACATTCAATAAAACTAGAACTATGAAGTTTGTACCTAGATGGACTGTTTTGTTTGGACTATTAATTTGCGGTTATGGGCTGTAGATTTGGTACAACTTAGTATTAGTTTTAATCTAGCCTTGTGATAAAGAATCGAATCTCAGGATTATGTGGGTTTATGATCGATGTAGAGGTCAATATATGATGCTCATTTCCGTATTTATTTCAAGCGAAAAATAGGCAAATCAAATAGTTCTATAGTGTAGTAGTATGAAACCAGCAGTCTAATTAGTAATATCATCCTTCGTTTCGATAAGCTCACTAGTTCGATGTAGGAATAAGTAATTGCGTGATAGTGTTTAATATCAATAGTTTACTCGAATTTGAATCATTTAACTTATTCATGAATGTTAGAAGAATCAAATAACCAAGTCGTTTAGTTTAAAACTCGATCCAGCGTTTAGTGGAATATGAGGATTCATCGTCAGTTAACAAACAGAGTAACAGGAATTTAGTCTGAAATTCAATTGGTCAAAATTTTGATTAGATTTAGTAGGCAGGCGTTATTTTCATTATACACAAGAAAGATTAAAAGATTTGATTTCACATAAGTCCAATAGGCTCAAGTACTAATGCTTGAACTATAATTTATTAGGACTTCTCTTTTTATTATTAGAGACAAACAATAGATAGAAAAGTCATAATCACTTTAGGGTATCCTTAAAAAATTAATGAGACGAGCCTCGCCAAATAAAACGTAAATCATGGGGCCCTCATAAATGTATATATATTAAGATACTTAGAATACGGGATGAGTCGTCTAGCGAACTTCGCGGCTTTCCCCAAAGATAATAACGCGTTAGACTCTTTAGGCGCGATTTTAATTAAATTACATTCTTAAACTCGGGTGCGCATTTATGTGACCCAAATCCAAATCTCGACGGAATCGGAATGTATTAACAACCACGGGTGCATTGATTGCGACGTGGTTCGAGATGCATTTTCACGATGTTGCAATTCTATTAAAAATAATAATAAAAGCGGTTTAAAGTTAATAAAAGCACATAAGTTATAATATGTATTACAATCAGATATTTAGCCATTACAACAATTTAAGCGACCGTGCTAGAACCACGGGACCCGGGGGTGCCTAACACCTTCCCTCGAGTCAACAGAATTCCTTACTTAGAATTTCTAGTTCGCAGACTTCGTTTGGAAAATCGAAAATTTCCTCGATTTGGGATTCAAGATAAACCGGTGACTTGGGACACCAAAAGCCAAACCTTTCCCAAGTGGCGACTCTGAAAAGAATAAATAATCTCATTTTGAATAATGTCACTTAAGGTGGAAAAACTCCCCTCACATTTACCCTCCGGGGTGGGTGCGTAAAAAGGAGGTGTGACAGTGAGGAAGAGAGTCGCTGGGGAAGTTAACCCAGAACATTTTGTTTAGGGTTCAGAATTCGAGCTTAGATAAATTGTTGTATTTGGTTATATCTGATTTTCCTACATGTTTCATGCTTAATGTGCAAAATGTTTACCGCTTTGATATTATCTGAACTGTATATAAATTGTGCCGAAACCTTTCTCTTCTCACCTCCGGGGATGTGCTTACTGGTTGAGACTCCCTATTCTGTTAGTGTCAACACCTTAAAATAAGAAAGAGGCCGGACAAGTTACTAAGCTGGATGGCCTTTTGGTTCCCGGTATGTAGCCCCCTCCTCGACTCGAGTTGTCCGCTCAGGTACACAGTCTAGAACATATACCCAGGTTTTGAACTTAGAATAACTTGACTCCATGCCGGATCCTTAATAGGAGCGCTTATCTGCATCACGTGCATTTGACTTAGGGGACTCAACACAGGGGTTGGGTCCGTCTAGGACAGGTAACCAGAAATGAAACGACCACCATGATGCATTTTACGCGTTGCATTTATTTGTTTCGGGCCCGCATGCTGACCAGCTTTTGAACGTCGAGAATTTTGTGAAATTGAGAAAAAGGGAAAAAGAGAGAAATAACAGTGTAAATAATTAATTATTTAGTTTTAGAAAAACCGATGCCCAAATGCTATCGAAACTCTGCCGAATTTTCAAAAAGAAATAATAAAAAAAATGGAAATGTTTTGTTTTAATAGTATGTTTTGCTAAAAGCAAAGAAAAAGAAAAGAGTCTTTATTTTTTTTTTTTTTGGAAAAATAGGTTGTTTATTTGTTGGTTGAAAGATGAAAAAAAAAAGTCATTATTTTGTCTTGTTTAAAAAAACAAAAAAAAAACACAGAAAAGGAAAATAGTTTGTCTTACCATAAAAAATAAAAATAAATAAAGAAAAAAAGGGGGGTCTTGTTTTTTAGTTTACTTTACCTGTTTATGAAATGCAAAAAAATTTAAAATGAAAAGGAGTCTTGCCTTTTTGCTTATGAAATGCCAAAAATGAAGTCTTGCCTTTTTTTTAGTTCATTCATTGCCTGAACTACGCTGGTTTGATTCTCACCGGGTGTGAGATACGTAGGCAACCCTAATCGGGTCCAACTTCCCCTTTTTTGCAAAAGAGCCAAAAAAAATATGTCAAATTTTAATTTTTGTTATAAATAAGTCGGATAATGTCGTTCTTGTTTAAAATAAGCCGAATGTTCCCGAAAGGAACGCCGGAAGGCTGGCCTTGCAAAACAGCCATTTTTGGTCAATTTTGATTTTCGACCGGTTGACTCACATAGCCTTAAAATCTTTCAAAGTGCTGAAAGGCCGTGTTTTCGAGTCCTTCATTTTCGAAAAAAATAATAGTAGAAAAAAATATATATATATAGTTAATTTTGTTCCAAGCCGAATAAAAATTTTCTTTTTTTTTTCCTTTTGTTTAATCACCTTAAAAATGTGCAGGATGAGCACGATGCAAAATGTACCCTTTTCAATAATGACCAAAATCCCTTTCGAGGTGCGATTATGGTGGAATGACCTAGGCAAGGAAGGGCAAGATGAAGTGAAGAAGTATCTGAAAGATCTTACGGGTTTATTAGACATCCAACCTCGGGGAGATATTATCAGAGCACTAGTCACCTTTTGGGACTCGGCACATAATGTATTTCATTTCTCAGACTTTGAGCTCACCCCAACTCTGGAGGAAATAACCGAGTACATTGGAAATGACGAAGCCCCGTTAAGGTTCAAATACTTGGTTGCTCCCAGGGCCGTCACTGCACACCGGTTCTTAGATTCATTAAAGATTCCCCGGACAGTACACAATCCAGATCTTGCAAAGGGTTTCTGCAGCTTGCGCTTCATATACGATAGATACGGCCACGTGGGCGGGTTCAATAAGCCAGACATCAAGCTATGCAGTAGAAATAACCGTCAGAAATGGGATAAACACAGGCGGGTGGCTTTTATGATAGCTTTTTTGGGCCTTGTAGTGTTCCCAATGAAAGACGGGAATATTGATATGAAAGTAGCTGGGGTCGTCAGTACCTTGCTCACCCAAGATAAAAGCACTCTTGCGCCTATGATTGTGGCTGACATCTTCCGGGCTCTCACTGTTTGCAAAGTCGGGGGCAACTTTTTCGAGGGATGCAACTTGTTATTACAAATGTGGATGATCGAGCATTTATGCCACCGCTCCCGGCTCTTGAGCTATGGTTCACCCGAGAAAACTTGTACGGGAGAGTTTTACACAAGAATCAAAGGGGCTAGTCTACCTGAGGGAGTCACATCGTGGACGTCATTATTCCGGACTCTCACTGCCAGCCAAATCCAGTAGACGCTCGGATGGTTGCCTGTTGAGGAGATCATATATATGCCAGCAGCCAGGCCCCACTTTTTGTTGATGGGACTTAAAAGCATCCAGCCCTATGCACCATATCGGGTTTTGAGGCAACTCGGGAGATATCAAATAGTGCCGAAAGATGAAGATCTGAGTACCCAAGTGGTTGAAATTAGTCCGGATGGTCGGTTCCCCGAAGGAGAAGTTCGCCAGATCTGGAGCGAGTGTCAACATTTGGCGGCAAACACTTGTGTATTGGATAGTGCTAAAGGGGAAGTTTCCCCTGGGTATCATGCTTGGTTCAGAGGTGACGTGTCATACGGGAGACCAGCTAAAAGACCTCATCTCAAAGATTTTGCCGAGTCATCCCAGGAACAATAGGATTGGTTAGCAAAAGAAGAAGGTTACCGGGCTGAAATTGGGAAGTTGGAACAACAAGTCGAAAGTCTGAAATTCGAAAACAGTATGCAAGTTGCTGCGGATCAGGGTGAAAAGAACAGATTGGCCCGGGAAAATGAGGTGTTTAGGGCCCAAATCCAGCATTTGAGAATAGCCGCTGATAAACAACCGAGGAGTCGATCAGATGAACGATTGATAAAAGGGTTGGGAAATGAAGCCAGGGAATGTCGGGATGAGATGGAAAAGTCTGAGAATATCATAGCAGAGCTCAAAGCACAGTGGGACACAAGAGCAGATGAGCGTCGTCGATACCTGAATCAATTAAAATGGGACCACGAGAAAATTGTTGCCAATCTGAAAAGAATGGTGGCTGCTCTTGAGGGTAAAGTAGTTAAGCATGCTAGAGACTTTGAGATTGAAAGTGGACATTGTTACAACCTGTTGGCCCAAATGGAGGTAGAAGTGCAGCAACTGCAAAATCAGCACCTACAGTATTCTCAGGCATTAAAAACATGCAGTAATCAGATAAAGTGTTTACTTATAGGAAAGAAACAAATAAGAGACAGGATTAGAGCAATTGCTCACGCCATTTTCAGGAGATGTCGGGCTTTTGAAGACATGACCCATACTACTTTTGTCTCAGCAGTGATGATCTATGTGAAGCGGACCATGAATGAATTAGAGCAACTTGAAAGGGATTTGGAACCTACGCCCGCGGCAAGGCCGAACGATGCCCCACGGGCACCCATATTTGAAGCTTTAGAGTACGCATAGTTCGTGTCTGCATTTTTCCTGTTTTGGGTCTGTTGTCTGTTTGTCCATTTGTCTTTGCACGTCAAAGTATGTTTGTAGTGTTGAAGTTCGTATTGGGTCTTAGCTTGCACCTGTCATTTTCTTTCTGCAAAAGTGTTCTAGTTTGTAATAGTTTGCTTTAGTAATGAAAAATTGAAAATTCCAAAAAAAAAGGGGGTACGTTTCTTTATTTTTCTTGTTTGTCATGAACTACGCTGGTCTGATTCGTGCGGGGCCATGATACGTAGGCAATNAATCACTCCACCAACAATTCCTATTTCAGAGGAGAGTTCAATCACGGCCATCCCAACTTCCGAATCGGCAACTGCCAAGGAAAACAGAATCCTACGTCTCCGCATAATGGAAATGTGGGACGCGTGGAACAATGGGAGAGAACTGCCAAGTGCAATCCCTGGATTCCCTGAACTGTTTCCTAGAACAAGTGGGACTTCCAATGTTCCCATCAGTTACCCAACTACCTCATTCGGTCATCCTACCATGTCATCTCACTTCGCTGGATCACCTTCTGAGTCTCACCCCCAGGTGTCGGCGACAGGTGCGACCTTAAACACATTCACCGCACCGCCTTGTCCAGTTGCGGCACAACCCACTTTTCACAGGCCTAACTGTGACTCATCTTCGTTCACATTCCAAGCACCATCTTTCTCATTAGAACCTACCCGGTTTACTGCCAATGCATACTCTCAGCATCCTCAGTACGAGCTTATGCCTGGGCAAGACCAAAATCCTAGAGTACCCGAGCAGGACGATATGGCTAAGAGAATGAGAAGCCTCGAACAAAGTTTAAAGAACATGCAAGGTTTGAGCGGGCAGAAGAGTGTCTCCTATGCGAATTTGTGTGTGTTCCCACATGTCCATTTGCCGTCAGGTTTCAAAACACCCAAATTTGAAAAGTATGACGGGCACGGCGACCCCATTGCTCATTTGAAGAGATACTACAATCAGTTACGGGGAGCCGGTGGCAGAGAAGAATTGTTAATGGCATATTTTGGGGAAAGCTTAATCGGTATCGCCTCAGAGTGGTTTATGGATCAAGACATATCCCGTTGGCATATCTGGGATGATCTTGCCCGAGATTTTATTCAACAGTTCCAATAAAACGTGGATATTGCACCGGATAGGAATTCTCTGACAAATCAAAAGAAGAAATCCTCAGAAAATTTCAGAGAATTTCAGAGAATACGCAATTAAGTGGCCCGAACAAGCTTCAAGAGTGAAACCTCCAATGGACGAGATGGAGATGGTCACTGTCTTCCTGCAAGCCCAAGAGCCCGATTACTTCTAGAATATGATGCCGGCCATGGGAAAGCCTTTTTGCGGAAGCAATCAAAATCGGGGAAATGGTAGAGAATGGTTTGAAAACGGGAAGAATTTTGAGCCAGGCAGCCATAAGAGCAACCTCCCAAGCCATCCAAGGTGGGTCCGGAGGAATAGCAAGGGGCAACAAAAAAGACGAGATGTCCATGGCAGTATCAGGGACAAGAGAATATCATAACCCCGAGCCCCATTTTCAAGAAAGAACCCCGCAACACTACTACCCCCATCAAGATGTTGCCTATGCTCCTCAGCCTTACATGGTCATGAATGCTCAACTCTATGGCCGACCACCGCAACAAATCAACCGGAACCAAGCTCCACCTCCCAGAAACCAGCCTCCTTACCGAAACCACTATAATCCCCAACCACCCAAAAATAACTTCCGTCCTCGGGAACTGCCTAGGAGACAAATGTTTACCCCCATCGGTGAACCATATTTTGAATTATTCCCAAAGCTTGTCCAAATGGGTTTCCTACAACCCATACCCCCAAAAAGGAAAAACCCGGAATCACCATCATATCAGCGGGGTGTCAGATGTGCTTATCATTCAGGGGCAGAAGGGCACGATACGAACAATTGTTGGACTTTAAAAAGGGTAGTGGAGGACTTGATAGAACAAAAAAAAGATAGTGGTAAGGGACGAGGAGGTCCCGAATGTGACTAACAATCCTCTGCCAGTTCATAATAATGTGCAGTTAATTGGGATGATCTGCGAGGACAAAGAGTTCGATCCCGTATTGAAATCTATAATTGCCATTGTTGATGCCGAAAGAAAGCCTACAGCAGCCCCGAAGCAAGAGAAAGGGGAAAAGTTGACTAAAACTATCAAGTCTGAGCTTGAAAGGAAGGTTGAAACAAAGATAGAGACGAGGGTGCCTCCGCGAAATGAGGTTCTTTATATTCCACGAGGTCGCTCAGAGAAGACGCAGAGATTCGAATTGAAAAAGGAAATACCGATGTATGTACCAAAAGGAGCCTATGTGGTCCGGGGGACGATTAAACCACCTCAGCTGAATGAGCCAGTGGTTATCGGATGCGTGCCACAGAAGCCAATAACGGACCCATCCATGGTGCCATAGAATTATCAACGAACGTTGATTACCTACAAGGGCAAGGATATCACAGGGGAACTTCTGGGAAATACTTCTGCTGGGAAATACTCGGACATACGAGAAGTGAACAATGCTACACGGAAACGCTTCCCACCCAAGAAGCATGTGAGTGCTGAAGAGGCAGAAGTTTTCTTCCAAAAAATGAAAATGCCCGACTTTGAAGTGGTGGATCGATTGCGCAAGCACCCTGATCAAGTGTCTATGCTATCCTTGCTAATGAAGTCTGCCGAGCATCAGAAGATCCTTCTAAAAACCTTGAACGAAGCGTTTGTGCCGGTTGAGACTTCTGTAGAGCAACTAGAAAGAATGGGGGAAAGGTTATTTGCAATCAACCAAATTTCCTTCAGTAAGAATGACTTGCCCCCAGAAGGAGCTGCACATAACAAAGCCCTGCACCTAACAGTCAAATGCGAAGGGTACTACATGAAAAGGGTTATGGTGGATGGAGGTTCCGGGGTAGATATCTGCCCACTCTCAACTTTACATCGCATAGGAATTGGGACCGAAAGGATTCGTCCCAATTACGTCTGTGTAAGAGCTTTTGATGGTATAAAAAGGGACACAATTGGAGAAATAGGCTTGATTCTGACCATTGGCCCAGTGGATTTTGAAATAACTTTTCAAGTTCTGGACATGGACACGTCCTATAACTTTCTTCTGGGGAGGCCATGGATTCATGCAGCCGCAGCTGTACCTTCTACCCTTCACCTAATGGTAAAGTTTGAGCATGAGGGCCAAGAGGTCATGGTCCACGGGGAAGATGAGCAATCAATCTATCGAGACCCATCAGTCCCATGCCTTGAAGCAAGAGAAGGAAGCAAGCACATAGTTTATCAGGCCTTCGAAATTGTGGTTGCCGACCAGTATGAAGAAGGAGACCCTTGTCCCCAACCCTTCCTTTCTAATGCGTCGATCATGGTGGCCAAAGAAATGATCCGACGAGGTTTCAAACCAGGAAAGGGACTTGGGAAATCATTACAGGGGATAACGGAACCTATCACTTTGCCCTCCACTAAGAAGCTCTTCGGGATAGGATTTCACCCTACCCCAGAAGATGAAACATGGGCTAAGGAAAGGAAGAAAGAAGGGTGGGTTCTGCCACAGCCAGTGCCACATTTGTATGAGACCTTTGCCAAGCCTAAATATGTTGAAGAAGAAGATGATGAGGTTTTCACGTCCGAGGAAATAGAAGATATCTGTGGGGCCATGAGGAAGATGCTTTATGAGACCCACATGTTTCAGCTGGGAGAAGGCACAAGCACCGCTGAGGTGCTATACATGGGGCCAAATGCTAAGCTTCAGAATTGGGAGGCTACACCGTTCCCAATCAGGCGGGAGTCTGGGTAGACTTGTCCTGCCACCTTTCCTACATCACGAGTTATCCCAGGGTGTAACTCGGATGTTTTCTTTAGTTTCCTATTTTTAATTTCTTGAAATGTAAACCCTTTTATCTTCCCAATTCCAAGGAATAAAAATCAGTATTCATCAATATATTTTTCTTATTTATTTTTTATTTTCGCTATTTTTCTTTTATCTTTTCTTTTCAGTTACAATAATGCGGCTTTGAATAACATGACATGCTTGCGGACTTCACGCCCAGATCCAAACACGCCATCTAATTGTGAAATAATGAACCAAGAATTGGAATATGATGAAGAAGAGGCTTTTAGGGAAATAAATCGAGAACTGGAACACTTTGAGAATAAACCCAAGCCAAACCTGAATGACACAGAACCGGTTAATTTGGGAACTCCTGAAGAAATCCGAGAGACCAAAATAAGCATTCACACAGATGAGAAAACACGAGATGCAATAATTCAACTCTTGTTTGAGTTTAAAGATATGTTTGCTTGGTCATACGATGACATGCCGGGATTAGGTGTTGATCTAGTGGTGCATAAATTGCCAATCTACCCTGATTGTCCCCCAGTTCAACAGAAACAAAGGAAGTTCAAGACTGATGTCAGTGATAAGATCAAAGAAGAAATCACAAAGCAGTTGAAAACAGGGGTAATCCGGGTGGTCCAGTATACTACGTGGCTGGCTAATGTAGTTCCTGTGCCGAAGAAAGATGGGAAAACCCGGGTGTGTGTGGATTACCGAGATCTGAATAGGGCAAGTCCCAAAGATAACTTCCCCTTGCCCAACATCCACATTCTTGTGGATAACTGCGCCAAACATGAGATACAGTCCTTCGTGGATTGTTACGCGGGATATCACCAGGTGTTGATGGATGAGGAAGATGCCGAGAAAACCGCTTTCACCACACCTTGGGGTACTTACTGTTATCGGGTTATGCCATTTGGTTTGAAGAACGCCGGGGCAACATACATGAGGGCCATGACTGCTATTTTTCATGATATGATGCATCAAGAGATAGAGGTGTATGTGGACGACGTGATCATCAAGTCCAGTACTCGAGACGATCATGTTCGAGGCTTGAGGAAATTTTTCGAGAGGCTGCGAAAGTATGATTTGAAGCTGAATCCTGCTAAATGCGCCTTCGGAGTCCCATCAGGCAAACTTCTGGGTTTCATAGTCAGCAGGAGAGGTATCGAGTTAGATCCAACAAAGATAAAAGCTATCCGGGACCTACCACCTCCAAGGACAAAGAAAGATGTAATGAGTCTTTTGGGCAGATTAAACTACATCAGCCGGTTTATTGCTCAAATGACTTCCACATGCGAGCCCATATTCAAACTTTTAAGGAAAGATGTCGCAATCAAGTGGACAGCTGAGTGTCAGGAGGCCTTTGACAAGATCAAAGAATATCTTTCGAATCCTCCAGTTTTGGTCCCGCCAGAACAAGGGAGACCTCTGTTTTTATATCTGACAGTCTTAGAAAATTCTTTTGGCTGTATCCTCGGGAAGCATGATGCAACTGGAAAGAAAGAGCAGGCGATTTATTACTTGAGCAAGAAGTTCACTAGTTATGAAGTCAAATACACTTTGTTGGAAAGAACGTGCTGTGCTTTGACATGGGTCGCTCAGAAGTTGAGACATTATCTTCAGGCTCATACCACTCACCTCATTACCAGGTTGGATCCCTTGAAGTACATATTCCAGAAACCAATGCCCACCGGGAGATTGGCAAAGTGGCAAATTTTGTCGCTTGGGGTATGGACGTCATTGGTCCAATTGAGCCAAAAGCATCTAACGGACACAGATTCATATTGGTTGCCATCGACTACTTCACAAAATGGGTTGAAGCGGTCACTCTCAAATCGGTCATTAAAAAAGCCGTGGTGGACTTTGTACATTCAAATCTTATCTATCGTTTTGGTATTCCTGCAACTATCATCACAGATAATGCGGCAAACCTGAATAGTCATTTGATGGAGGAAGTATGCGAACAATTCAAAATAACGCATAATAACTCCACTCCTTATCAGCCCAAAGCCAACGGCGTTGTTGAAGCAGCGAACAAGAACATCAAGAAGATTTTGAGAAAGACAATCCAGAGTTCCAGACAGTGGCATGAACAGTTGCCTTTTGCCTTACTGGGATATCGCACTACGGTGCGCAC
>MU705751.1:56001-127886 GCA_026770625.1 Nicotiana glauca | reverse complement strand
CCGAGCCCTCTAACTCATAAGTCAATATCCGGTTGACTTTTCCAAACTAACCTTCTCTTAAGGAGACTAATTATCTCATTTCCAACCAAACTCTATCCGAATTGCTTCAAATTCACCAAACACATATAATGAAACATATAGAAGCATAAAACGGGGAAAACGGGGCGGAGATATATGAGACGACGGGTCGGGTCATTACATTATGAAAATACAAATTGCAGTAGATTACTACTCACCATACTCATGTCGAAATACCAAGCACAACACCTCGACCAGTCTGTGAGACCCCTTCGGTCAATCTATAATCACATCATATTGATCTCCTATTATTTCCTTGTTCATGCTAATTCACAAGTAATCTAGAATGCTCCACCCTCGAAATTTCATGTTTAATTCTAATTTTGTCAAATTATATTAATCCAAGCTACTGTAACAACTATTATTGTAAGTTCACCTATTCTGAACTAAAAGTTTGATTTCGACTTTAGATCCTTATTATTCTGTCTTTTTATATAAATTGGCAAGGCTATCAACAATGTTTTCGACATAGTATTTATTTAGTGGTTCTTTGAAGAGTAACTCAAACTCAAATTAGGAGGACAAAAGCAGTATGAAGTTGCTTATAAACTGCTTATGGTGACTCTTGAAAGGTTGTTGTGAAGCAACTCTTTTCTACTGCAGAAAGATAGGGTCACTCCAATTTGCTTCAAAAGTCAATATATTTGTACTTTTACTGTGATTACAAAATGACATCCAATTCTATTCTACCGTGGGTAGTTCTATTATGATATTTCAATGTGTATAGTCATTATTAGTTGGGACCCTTTATTATTTTCATTGATCTAATTCCGGGTACTTTTTCCATCTTCCTGAGCCGAGGATATATCAAAAATAACCTCTCTGCCCTATTGGGGTAGGGATAAGGTCTGCGTACACAATACCCTCCCCAGACCCCACTTTGTAAGATTGTACTGGATCGTCGTCGTCGTTGTGGTTATTATTGTGTATTAATCCAAGCTACGGATAACTTAAACTAATCTATAATCTTCTAAATAGAAAGCATTCGTATAGTCTATTCATTGTACTATTGAATCTCCTCAACCATATGAATAAGATGAAATTTAAATAACCTTGCTACCTACGATGTCTTACTGGAATAATTTTTTTCCAATACCTAATGGATTCCTATGAACAATGTGCAATGAAATTATAATCTAAAAGAACACAAAAGAGAAGTTCAAGTCATACTCGTAAGAACCAAAGTGCTTAAGTTCTTCTTCTGTTTTTCTTCGCGCAATTGGTATGGCTCTAAAGCAGTGCGTAGGCTTCCCTGTTTTACCCCAAAATTTGCAGAACCATAAGTTACTCCCTTAATCCCTATTATAATTTTACTACAACCTTGATTGCGGCAGAAACTCTAGTGTTTCGAAACCCTTCCCCTGAATCCTTTTTCTTATATTTTTTTTATTTTGGCCAGCGCTTTCTTGTGGGTTCTGGCCCATTATCTCTCTATGTAATTTTTTTTTCTTTTGTTTTGTTTGACTTTTCTTTTTTTCTTTTTTTGCACTTTTTTTTTTTGACTAAAGACTTATATGACCTTATTTAAATATAGAGTATTACATTCTCCCCACCTTATAAAATCCGGCCTCCGAATTTAAATCAAGTGCGTACCTATAAAGATAAATAAGTGAGGGTGCTTGATTTACATACCATCTTTCACTTCTCAAGTAGCCTATTCAACAATATGATTTCTCCAAATAACTTTCACAAATAAAAGCTTCTTTTGACTGTAACTTTCTTACTTGTCTATCAACAATAGCTATCAGCTCCTTCTAGTAAGATAACTTCTTATCAAGCGGTACAGTTGGTGTTTCAAGCACTTGAGAGGAGACCCATATACATTTTTATAGCATAGAGTATAGGTGTCAAACGGGCCGGTTTAACCCGTTACCGGATCGGACCGGCCCAGACCGGAACCGGACCTGCCCGGTTTATAGGGAGCCGGGTGGGCTGGGTAGAGGGGTTAGGCCGGGTTTGGCTGGGTTTTGTTTTAGATCCGGTTAACCGGACCCGGCTAACCCGGTTGGCATGAACAGTGCCCAAACCGGTTAGCCCGGCCCGGAACCGGGCCGGTTCAACGGTCAAAAATTATTATTTTTTTATTTTTTATTTTTAATTACAAATGGGGCCCACTATCCGTTGGAGGGCCAGAATATATCCGTTGGCCAACGTATTTTTTGCAAAAATAGCCATTTTTTTTTAATTTTTTGTTTTTAACAATTTACAAAATTAACCTTTTTAAAATCTATGAATACTCAAATTTCATTTCTTCACTCAAATTTCATATCTCAATCTCAATTCTCTCATTCTCAATTTCTCTCATTCTTGAATTTGCAAGATTTCATTTTTTAATTTTATAATTTTTATTTGGCTCTACTATTACATGTCATTGGATTGATGATAGTACTTGTATGCAAAAACGTATTATCGCATTTAGATATGATGAAGATCAGAGTCATACTGCTGCCTTTATAAGTACTACTATTTGTGAAGTTGTTGAATTTTATAATCTCAACCAAAAAGTATTGTGTATGTCTTTTGATAATGCTTCTAACAACAATGCCGCAATTTCATTATTAAAAATGCATTTGCAACCACCTCTTACTGAAATTTTTCATGTTAGGTGTGCATGTCATGTTTATAATTTAATTGTTAAAAGTGGTCTTGATTTATTTTCAAATGAGATAACTCATGTTAGAAGAGCAGTTGGTGTTATTCAAGGAAATAATAGACAATCTAGAATAAAGGAATTTAAGAATAAGTGTATCCAATATAACCTTCAACCCCGATTCATGCCAGATGAAATTATTACTAGATGGAACTATACATATATATTTTTAAAAGTTTGCTACAAATATAGATTCCCAATAACTGAAGTTGCTAATGCGCATTGTACTGATCCAAGCCGTATGTTAACAACTTCTACTTGGGAGGTAATTAATGATGTTGTTAAATTTTTACATAAATTTTATATAGCTACTGTTGAGTTTTCTGGAGCTTATTACCCTACTATTACTATGGCTTTAGTACATATAGCGGAAATTTCTTTTCTACTCTTTGAATTTAAAAAAAATAAAAAATTACAAAGATGTTGTAGAAAAAATGCAAGCAAAATTCAAAAAATATTTCTTTCCAATTCCTCCGATTTACTTAATTGGTGCTGTTTTAAATCCTTCTATTAAAATGTCTGATTGTCACCAGTTAATGAATGCTTTATATACTTATATGGAGATTGGAAAAACTGAAACTCCAAATTTATATGTTTCTATGAACAAGCTAAATGATAATTTACAGCAATTATATAATTATTATGCAAATGTAATTGATAATATTGTTTCTACTGTAGGCAATGTTAATCCTACTATGCAATGTAGCACTTCTGCTACTGTGAATGACGAAGAAGGCTTTGATGATAGTTTTAATATTTTTTCTACATTTTCTAACACTCAAACAAGTTGCAGGAACATTGATGAACTTCAATTCTACTTGCAGAAGCAAAAGGAGCCTCGTACAAAGGATTTTTCTCCGTTGGGATGGTGGCAAGAGAATGGAAAGCAGTTTCCTGTTCTTTTCGCAATGGCTCGGGACGTGCTGAATATGCCAATTTCAACTGTTGCATCGAGAGTGCATTTAGCCAAGTAAGACAACAACTTGGAGACACCCGTCACTCATTGGGAAGCAATGCTTTGGAAGTGTTAGTATGCTTCAGAGATTGGATTAGATCGGAAAGAAGAAATCAAGGACGTGAAGATGTTGATAGCCTAAAAGACGAAGAACTTGGAGATATATTAACACATGGTAACCCATCCGAATTTAACACTTCAGAAGAAGGTCAATCGGTTCATATTGATTATGAGGAACGTAGTAGGGCAATACAAAACCTTTGAATTTACTTGTTAACAATGTAAACATTTGAATTTGTAAATTTAAAATTTGAATTATGAAATAAAAGTAGCACTTGCATTAAGTGCAATTTTTTCTCATCTACCTTGTATTCTTTAAATTAATACAAAGTATTAATATAACTTACAAATTACAATAGTTATACAAAATTCCAAAAAAAAAAATTAAAAATATAGTAAACCCGGCCCGGCCCGTATAACCCGTAACCCGTACGGTTCAATTTTTACTCGGATGAACCCCAACCTGTTAAACCCGTTAAGACATAACCCGTAACCGGCCCAAACCCCAACTCGTACGGGTTCAATTTCCACGGGCTCGGACCGGCCCGGCCCACCCGCTTAACACCCATAGCATAGAGCCATGAAACACTAGATGAGTAAATAGAACTCAGAAGGAAATGCCAAACGATAAGCTACAGTTCTCACTCGGCCTAGTATCTCATACGGTCCTATAAGCCTAGGGCTCAACTTGCCTCTTTTCCTAAACCACAATCACACCTTTAATAGGGGAGACTCGAAGGAACACGGTGTCCCTCATTGTGAACACTAACTCTCTTCTCCTATTATTTGCGTAAGACTTTTGTCTATTATGAGGTATGAGCAATCTGATCACTGGACCTTGTCAATAGCTTCTTGTACTAGGTGGGGTCCTAATAAGTTAGTCTTATAGGCTTGAAACCATCTGATAGTATAACAACATCATACACTTATACAAGGCTCTATACGGTGCAACCTAATACTAGACTGATAGCTATCGTTGTAGGAAAATTCAGCTATAGATATATAAGCTCACAAGATACCTCCAACTCAAAATGTAAGCTTTCAACATATCCTTCAAGATCTGTATGGTACATTTAGGTTGCTCATCTTTCTGCTGATAAACTAGAGTACAAAGATCTACTCGTATAACCAATGTTTCATGGAAAGATTTTTCAAAATCGTGCAGTAAATTATGATATTCTATAAAATAATAGATAGACACCGTCTAGTTTAACAATTTTCTATTCATGTATATTTGAGTATATTTATCCTCAGTGTGAGAAGTTTTAACTGGCAATAGTGAGCCTACCATGTAAGTCAATTTTCAATTACCTTATTACCTACATATAATTATAACTTTTAATTATTTGAGGTAGATTTGTTATAAAATTCACTTTGATCTATTCTCTTTTTACTTTGGAATCTCGAGTTGTAGTGTGCCTGAGAGTCGCAAATGTTGACATGCTAACAAGTTAAACTGTTAGAAACAATGTTAAGTTAATCTTCCTCCTTTATTTTTTCACAAATATAATTTTCTTCTAGTCATGGTACATCTTACAAGGCTCTGAATGTATTAGAGTATTTAGAGTTGTGAGCTCTTCAAAAATAATTCATCTTAACACATCTATATTTGGTACACATAACATGCTACTTAGTCGAAGAATACCATCACTATCAATAGTCATATTCTTGCTTCTACTAGCTAAGGTCTCATTTCGATATTACATAATCGCTCATCTTTATATTGAGTGAACTTTATGTGTTCCACTAGTGAAGACTTGGATTTATTACAAGCCAACAATTTCTCTTAATTCTCCATACTAAACTTGATACAAGTATCATTTAGTCTCTATATATTTTAAGCCAAAAATCTTTTTGACAAAACTATATGTGCCAAATCGCTCATAGATTTTTCTGCTCAATGCATCAGCCACAATATGGGGCTTTCCATAACGATACCAAATAAAAAAAATCATAGTCATTGGGTAGTTTCATCTACCAAAACTGTCGAAGATTTAGATGCTTGCGCTAAAAAATATTCTTTAAGCTCTTGTGGTCAGCATAAATCTCACAATTTTTGCAGTATAAGTAATGCCTCCAAACCTTCAAAGCCAAAACCACTGCAACTAACTATAAATCATGAGTAAGATAGTGTAGGTCATGCTTGAATTGTCTCGAAGCATAGGATATAACACGATTATATGCATAAGAACACATCATAATTCATCCTTAAAGCATCAAAAAAATATTGCGAGTCCTCCAAAACCTGTTGGTAAGGCTAATACTAGGGTAGTTGTTAAACATGTTTTGGGTTCCTAAAGCTCTGCTCACATTCCTTTGTCCATTGGAACTTTGCATTTTTTTTTTGTGTTTATGTGTTAACTAGGTTAGTGACGCTGCTATTTTGGAAATATCATATACCAAATTTGAGTAGTAGTCTGCCAAGCCAAGTAGCTGCAGATATCTATAGCAATAGCTGATCTTTGCCATTTTTGAATTGTTTCTATCTTCTTAGAATTTACCATAATCACATCCTTAGTTACAATATGCCCGAGAAATGCCACTGAGTCTAGCTAAAATTCATGCTTCAAGAACTTGGTAACAAGCTAATTTTTCGGCAGCATCTATAGCATAGTTTTTTTCAAGTAAATCTTCGTGTTCTTTCTAGATACAAGAATATACTAAATATCATAAATAAAGATCATAATACTTTTTTCCAGAAACAAATTGAACACCATATTCATTATATATATGATGCGTCTAGAGGATTGGCCAGTCTGAAAGGCATCACAAGTAACTCATAATGTTTGTACTAAGTTCTAGAGGATTACATCAAAATATCTTCCTTTATTATTCTAAGCTAATGATAACCAGACTAAAGATTAATCTTTTAAAAGTGGTGGCTCCTTGTAACAAATCAAACAAGTCATCTATACGAGACATTGTATTGCATATTGTTATCTTAGTCAATTGTATGTAGTCGATTTACATTCTTACGGACCTATTCCCATCCCCCCTCCCCTCTCTTTTTCCCAACAATATTGGTTCTCCCCACGGTGAAACACTCAGTATGATAAAACTCTTATTCAATAGGTTTTGCAATTGTTCACTTATCCCTCTCGACTCCATTGGTTTCATATTATATAATTTGTATGTCAAGTGTTAGCTCAATACCGAAGTCTATTTCTCATATTGGAGGTATTCCTAGTAAATCCTTAGGAATACATTAGAGAATCTCTCATTATGATACTTTTTTTTCCTCAAACTAAGCGTTTCTTCTCTTGTGCCCCTTACCATATCTATGAGATTCAAACAACCTTTCTTCTATAACAGTTAAGTCTTCAAAATATATAATTTTCTCATCTTTAAAACCTATAATCCCTTTTTTAGACAATACTATCTTTTAATGTTCACCAAACCTAATAGTCTTTCCATTGTAATTGAGGGTAGCATGGTAAGAAGATAATTAATCCATATCCGTCTATACGTTAGAGTCAACCATATCAAGTACAACTTAGTTAGCTAGGGTTTTCATCTCTTAACTCAAAACTTAACAGTTTTAAACACATGTCTAACTACTATAAATTTTTCACAGATGTGGCAACCTAAAAAGGATCGCTTAATATCTCAAAATATTCTTGATTTTTAAATCTTTGACTCATATTAAAATCCATGCTAAAAGAAGTTATAATCTCGATGTTCTTATATGAGCTCTTACATGCCTATCATGTCCATATTTTCAATCTTTCTGGTAAGTTTAACTGCTACATAATAGGTTTAAGTCTTCATATATGCAGTTATTACTTTGTTTAAATAATTAACCGACCTTTCAACAAGCCTTTAAACTTAAGATATTGCTTGCTCATCCAGTTGATAAAGTTAGGTGTTATATGTAAGTATACCCATCATCTAAATCAATTTCTTAAATAATCTAGCAGGCAAGTTCACGTCACAAACTGACAAGAAGAAAGTGATTCATAAGCCCTTTAGTGAAATTATTCCTAAATTAGTTGTGTTTCTCTTGTTGGCATCCCTAATAGTACATTAGCATTTCATGTATTCGCCATGTTTTCTAGTCTAAATGATTCCTACTCCATAGACCTCTTCATGAAATATCCTATAGTTCATAACATGGTAAGTATTCTACTAAAACCTTTAAGGATCCTTTGAACTATCAGAAATAGTAAACTTAGTAGTTTCAACTTTAGGAACTTTAGTTGTTCCCCATAATCTTCTAGGTGAATGAGGACTTTAGAGCCCATATTCTGTTATATCTATTGTATCCATAAAGATCTCTTTTTCTTTTATTTTTTATGGAGGTTAGTACCTTTTAGCACTCCTCTATCATTGTAGTGGTGGACTAGTATAAATTTTCGAAATGGACTCTATTATACATCTTACCGAAAAGTACCTCATATGGCATAATGAACCTTTCACTGGCCTTGTATAGTAACTATGTAGCATTTTTATATGATAAATGGTCTGATCCATACACGAATATGATAAGTAATGATAGATTCAGTTATTTGACCCTAATCGCCACACACGTATGAAGGAATAAGAAAGAAAGACAAGATACATCCTATCACGCCCTCGCAGAATCACGATTATGGAATGGTCAGCTACATAACCATAATTGAGATTCTACTACCGACATGTGCTCCGTTAGTCAGAAGAATAACCTAGGCTCTGATACTAACTTTGTCAAGACCCAATTTAGGACTATGACCGACGCTTAGGAGCAAGTGCTCCTAGTAAGCCTCATCGGTAATTTTACAGAAAATCGGACAGAGTTTTTCCTGTTTTTGGACTATCCCAAAAAATTTCCTTTCTTAAATCAGCAACCAAATATCTTAATATTATACCAAACAATTGACAATTTGTCAATTAAGCAATACAAGTCTCCACCATAACTAAACCACCAACTAACCACTAAAAATACTAATTTATCTCCAACTTTGATAAATGAGAACGATACTCAACATAAGACTGTAATAACAAAAGAATACTCATGACACTAAAATAATGACTATGGAGAGATTCTAAGAGTTAAAATAAAGACCATAAAAATAAATAAAAATCTTCGCACACGCGAACAAATGCGAGGCTCACCGAGAACTATCAACTTGTGCGCTCTAATTAATGAAATCCTCCCCTGCGCAAACTGTTGTCTCTATAAAAAAAAATTAGCGGGGAATGAGTCGCTAGCTCAGTGAGTAATAACACTTAACCATTATCGTTTTTGATTGGGGAAAAGTCAGAAATACATGCTTGTATAATAAAATTCAGAAATTATCATAAAAATAAAATGCCCTTTCAAAACGGTAAGAATAATCGGTCTAATTATGTATTTCCTATAACAAAAATCAATTTAACAATTCGGTTACAAACTCGGTAAGCACTGTATCATATCAATTCCTTATGTTTGGGAGGTTTCCAAGAAAGGATCATATATCTGTATCACTGTGTGGACACCTTCGTAAAAGGAGCCAAATATAACGGTAAGTCCCTTCTCGAGGAGAAACTATAACTGTATGCTAGTTCTACCTTCCCACTAGCGAGGGCTATAACTGTACTCGGTAATCAATAAATACAAGGTGCACCAGGTCTAACGAACCCGCCGTTATCTACGGTATCCTTTAAGGTCTCCTCCCTTTTATACTTTTCTTTGTAAATAGTAAATCTTCACATGGAAGTATTTTCAAAACAATACAGTGCATTTTAAATTTTTCATCAAATCATGTAATCCAATTTCGATAATGGTAATCATATCTCTAGTAATAGTAAAACATGTCTAGTAACAGTGAGAACATATTAAATAACTGTAAACATCTCAAGTAAACTATTCAGTACCATATCAAGTAAAGAACTTGTCCCACATGCAATTTCAAATATTCGGTAACATATTTTATTTTCAAAATAATGTATAATCCATGCAGGTTATAAAAATACAAATTGAGGTAAGATTACTACTCACCATACTCGTATCGAAATACCAAGCCCATCACCTCGAGCAGTCCGTGAGACCCCTTTTGGTCAATCTATAATCACATCATATTGATCTCCTGTTAATTTCCTTATTCATGCTAATCCACAAGTAATCTAGAATGCTCCACTCTCGGAATTTCATGTTTAATTCTAATTTTGTCAAATTATATTAATCCAAGCTATTGTAACAACTATTATTGTAAGTTCACCTATTCTGAACTAAAAGTTTGATTTCCAATTTAGATCCTTATCATTCGGTCTTTTTATATAATTTGGCAAGGCTATCAACTATGTTTTCGACATAATATTTATTTAGTGGTTCTTTGAAGAGTTACTCAAATTCAAATTAGGAGGACAAAAGCAGTATGAAGTTGCTTATAAACTGCTTATGGTGACTCTTGAAAGGTTGTTGTGAAGCAACTCTTTTCTATAGCAGAAAGATAGGGTCACTCCAATTTGCTTCAAAAGTCAATATATATGTACTTTACCGTGATTAAAAAATGACATCCAATTCTATTCTACCGTGGGTAGTTCTATTATGATATTTCAATGTGTATAGTCATTATTAGTTGGGACCCTTCATTATTTTTAGTGTTATAATGCCGGATACTTTTTCCATCTTCCTGAGCCGAGGGTATATCAGAAATAACCTCTCTGCCCTATCGAGGTAGGGGTAAGTTCTGCGTACACACTACCCTCCCCAGAGCCCACTTTGTGGGATTGTACTGGATCATCATCGTCGTTGTGGTTGTTGTATATTAATCCAAGCTACGGATAACTTAAACTAATCTATAATCTTCTAAATAGAAAGCATTCGTACAGTCTATTCATTGTACTATTGAATCTCCTCAACCATATGAATTAGATGAAACTTAAATAACCTTGCTACCTACGATGTCTTACTGGTATAATTCTTTTCCAATACCCAATGGATTCCTATGAACAATGTGCAATAAAATTATAATCTAAAAGAACACAGAAGAGAAGTTCAAGTCATACCCGTAAGAACCAAAGTGCTTAAGTTCTTATTCTTTTTTTTCTTCGTGCAATTGGTATGGCTCTAAAGCACTGCGTAGGCTTCCCTCTTTTACCCCAAAAATTTGCAGAACCATAAGTTACTCCCTTAATCCCTATTATAATTTCACTACAACCTTGATTGCAGCAGAAACTCTAGTGTTTCGAAACCCTTCCCTTGAATCCCTTTTCTTATATATTTTTTTACTTTGCCAGGGCTTTCTCGTGGGTTTTGGCCCATTATCTCTCTATGTAATTTTTTTTTCTTTTGTTTTGTTTGACTTTTTTTTCTTCTTTTTTTGCTCTTTTTTTTTCTAAAGACTTATATGACCTTTTTTAAATATAGTGTATTACAGTAATGATGGCTTTTACTGAACCGCCGATAAACTTCCCCCTTTTCGCCCTATTTTATATTTTACTTTTTAGAATCTCTTCATCAAACTATTTTTCAATTCCCTTTTCTATTCGAAATCTTTGAGTTTGAATAGATAATTTCACTATTTCGACAACCATGTATTTTGCTATTTCCTTCTTCGGTAACTCATCTTCTACCATCAAACAACATAATCTTGTTATGATTTTATCTCCTCCCTTTTCTACTGGTGCCATCCGTGACGGATCATTCCAGAAAAAGCAAACCCAAAAGTTATGAGGATGAACCTCTCACAACAAATACAATTATTCCTAATAAATGGTCCTTTAACAAGGATCTCGAGGTCCAAAATACTTTCTCTAACCCCCTCCCCAAAGTGGAGAAGGTAACTTTCAGTAAACTAGGGTATGTTTTTGGTTATACATACCCTTTTATCCTCAGGCTTGAAAAGGAAATTGATCCTATTATTCTTGAGTTTTGCTAGAACTACCCAGTCTGTTTGGCTCAAGTGGCTCGGCCGATATGGCGTGCAGTAGCTTATCTCCGGTAACTGTATTCCCAGGCACATGAAGACCTCACTCTTTCACACCTGATTCGCCTTTATGCTCCCAATATATTCCGAAGAGGCATAATCAAACTCAGCAAGTATAGTCACAATGCCATCATCTCCGACGTGGATGATAATAATGACTATGGTTGGATGAAGAGGTTTGTTGTCATCTCTCCCGGGGATATTATATCACCATCAGTATCCTGAAGCTTGGAACTATAGTCGTAAGTTTTCTCAAATATTTATTTCCTTTTCATTTGAAAGGGTTTGCACTCTTTCCTGAACTCTTCTTCCTTCTGTTTTACCTACTCATTAGGTTCCCCCAATAGTCTAAAACCTAACCCAAATGGGTTCGTAATATTTTGGATACATTCACGTCGGAACTATTGTATGTGGAAGAAAATTTCAACAAAGAAAAATTGGAAGTGCAAGAACCATGGTGAGAATACCTTCATTCGGTAATAGATTGTTGACGTGTGCCTTTATTCGGTAATAGATTGTTAACTTTTCCTGTTTTGTGTTGCAACCTTAGGCCTTCCAAAGGGTTTTGTTTGTCTGGTTGTTGAGGTTTCACTTGACCTAAAGGTGTCCCAACAAAAACTTCAAGAAGCCCTTGATAAAAAAGGGCTCGTAATGCAGTATTTGCTTTCGGTAAAGCTGCAATAGCAGTCAGTCCCCAACCCAATGGGAAGAAACCTATAAGAAGGCATTCCTCTAAGACTGAGGCTAAAGAGCAGCGGGTTACAGAGTAAATTCTGGAAGGATTGGACATTGTGGTCCTCGATGAAGAAGGAATTGAGATTAATGCTAAAATGGTGTCTCTCAAAGAAGAAGAAGAATACCAATAGTTCATTAGAGAATGTGGATGGACTCTTTTGATAGTATCAATTGGCTAAAATAGCTGGCTCTCCTTTTCGGGTTCCGGATGTTCTCATTGGCCAAAAGGGTACCGCTTCAAGTGCTACCCCAATTTCTACTCCACTATCTGCTTTTGCTCCAATACCGATTACCACTAACCGAGAGAAAGATGTTCTTGCCCCCTGGTCACCTGACCATGGAATCATAGAAAATGTCTTCCCGACTTCTATCCGGGACACTAATGGTAAATGTAGTGTTATCATTACAGTTTCGAATGAGTTCCATATTCTCTCCAAATCGGGTGAGGTAGCCAATTATTTGAAACTTCTATCTAAGGAGTAAGATTGGAAGAAAATGCATGTTATTTCTGCCGAATGTTTAATTAACAACAACATGCATCTTTCTGCTCAGGTTCCTTTTTGTTTTCCTCTCCTATTTTTTTAGCTTATTTTTCACCCCTGTCTCTTGATGATTTTAAGATTAACTTTACAAGCTAACCTTCTAGCCTCCGAGAGTCTACAAAGAATGACACTTGACAAGGAATTTCTTCACTCTAAGCGAGATTAACTTGTGAGTGTCTTCAGGCTTTAGAGGCCAAACTTGCTCAAATAGAAGAACTCGAGGCTCGGATGGAGCAAACAAAGCATAAAATAGGATGCTACTCAGCTATAGCCAAACTTGCTGAGTTAAAGGTTAAATGGTCAGAGTTATAGGATGCTATTACTTTGGCCGTTGAACGTGAGTCTGCTTTCATAGAAAAATCAGCAATTTGGAAGCTAACTTACACTCCAAGACCGAGAAAGCAACTCTAGTCGAAGAGAAAAGGTCCAAAATGGAGGAAAGGCTCCTAAAGGTCATGGAATAAAACCATGGACATGCAAAAACCAATTTTTGACATGGTGGGACCTACAACAATTTATAGTTTGACAGCGAGCGGTTGCACTCGAAAATCCAAGAAATTCGAGCTAGATTCAAAGCTCAAGAGAATTCATTCTTGCTTGATAAAACTCATATTGTTTACAGCATGCAAAGGAAGATTGCTACATACTCCTTCATGAACTTATTTCATTACATGTTCAGCTTCTGCTGGTCCTAAGCATCGGGCCAACAAACCCTGAAAAGATCTCCGATATAATTATCCATCAATAAGATAATACCGGGCAACTTTTATTTTGAGTACCCAGGAGGCCTTAGAATCCTCAGACAATGTTCCATGTCTTAAATATTCAATAGATTCATTTCTCTAACCCCATATTAGGTTTGTTGAATTAACTTTGCAATAACCATTCATATCTAGGACTGAATGTGACAACTGGACAACTAAACCAGAAATCAGCACCCTTCAACTTTGTTGAAGAACCCAAGTTAGTCAGTTCATCAAATCTATATATTTGATTGACCACCAGCTAGGAATCATACTTTATTTCAATTTTCTCAGAGCCTAGTCCTCGGGCTAATTTGAGTCATGCGATCATAGCCTCATACTCAGCTTCATTATTAGTTAAAGGAACGATTCGTATAACCTGCCTTAGGATTTTTCCTTATGGAGTAATTAATATTATCCCAAGACCAGACCCTTTCACATTGGATACACCATTTATAATGAGGGTCAGACTCTGGATACAGTCCCCCGACACCAAAACGGCTTCTTTTGCAGCTATAAACATTATCCCAAGACTAAAGTCTCCACAAAGTCGGCAAAGACTTGTGACTTGATTGTAGTCAGTAGTTTATATTCACTATCAAACTCACTAATTTTAACCACACATTTAGGCAATCAACCTGATAACTCGGGTTTATGAAGGACGTTTTACAGGAAAAAAGTCATCACAACGGCTACAGGGTGACATTGAAAGCATGGTCTAAGCTTTCGAGAGGCAACTACGAGAGCTAGAGCCAACATTATCAATTGTGGATATTGAATTTTTACAACTGACAGTATTTTACTAACATAATAAACATGGTATTATGTACCTTGATCTTTTTGGACCAGGACTGCACTTATCTCTACCTCTGACACCACCAAATACACTAATAATTGCTCTTCATCCTTCAGTTTAGACAACAAAGATGGGCTAGACAAGTATTTATTCAAATCCTTCAATGCTTGTTGGCATTCTTGTGTCCACGTGAAGTCATTCTTCTTTTTGAATAATAAAAAGAAGCAGTGACACTTTTTTGAGGATCTCGATATAAGCCTACTAAGGGTTGTCGAACTTTGCACTTCTTTTATGCTATTCAGTTGATTAGGAATATCTTCTATGGCCTTGATCGTGTCCAGATTTACTTCAATTCCTTGTTGTAAAACCAAGAAATTGAGAAATTTTTCAGACCCAACTCCAAAATCGCATTTCTCCGGGTTAAGCTTCATCTTGTATTTCCTTAAGATGTCAAACGTTTTTTGTAAATGAGTGAAATGGTCCCCTGCACTAAAAGACTTAACCAACAAGTCATCAATATAAAATTCCATAGTTTTATCAATTTGACGCTCAGACATCTTATTCACGAGCCTCTGTTAGGTGGCTCCAGCATTTTTAAGCCAAAAAAGCATCACATTATAACAATAAGTACCAAAATTAGTAATAAATGATATTGTCTCTTGATCCTCGGGGTGCATCCTTATTTAATTATACCTGGAATACGCATCAAGGAAAGTCATTAGCTCATGCCCAGTCGTGGCATCAATCATTTGATCGTTGTTCAGCAATTGGAAAGAGTAATTAGGGCAAGCCTTATTCAAATCTTTAAAATCAATACACATTGTAAATTTATTATTCTATTTTGGTACTACCACTGAATTAGCTAACTAATCGAGATATTCAACGTCACATATTGAACTTATATTAAGAGGGTGTTTGGATTGGCTTATTTTAAGTATTTATTGGCTTTTAAGCATTTTTTTAGTTTGTATGGTGTTTGGCAATGATAAAAAGTTCTTAAAACCACTTACTTTTAGGCATAAAAAGTACAAAAATAAGTCATAAGCCAAAAGTTAGGTATTACTAACTTATAACTTTTGACTTTTAGCTTAAATACTACTTTTTATAAGCCAATCCAAACACCCTCAAATAACCTGGTTACCTCCTCCTTAACAAACTTGTTTTTGACCTTGGCTATTGGCCGTCATTTTTGCTTTACCAGAGAAAAATTGAGTCTAAGATTAACTTGTGAAATGCCACTTCGAGTGGGATACCCATCATAGCTAATTGAGACCATGCAAAACAATTAACATTATCCTTCAGAAATTCAATAGTTTTACATCTGAGTTCGTGGCTTAACCTCGTTCCCAGGTAAACCTTTCCTTCCGGGAACTCAATGAACAAAGTGACTTGTTCAAGTTCTTGTGCTATTAATTTTGTTCCATCCGCATTTTTTGGTAACTGTAAAGATCTAGATACCTAGTAAATATTTGATGTCTCCTCCTCACTATTGTCTTTCTCGGTATTTCTGCCAGGGTTGAATTGGAAGTTAGCACTGGTACCTGTAATTTGTTATTTATTGACTCCGTCTGCCTTACTCTTAGACAAAGTAACTGCATTCATTTCTCTAGAAGTGGGTTGGTCACCTCTAATCTGCTTAACTTCTTCCGGTGTTAGGAATTTTAGAAACCAGTGATAAGTTGATGGTACAACTTTCATATCGTGGATCCATGTCCTACCAAGAATCACGTTGTATCCCATATCTCTGCCCACAACTTCAAATAACATTGTGTCATGACCCAATTTCTCCCTTCATAAACAGTTGTGACAGAACCTAGTCTCAACGACTAGGTTAGCCTAATATTTCGGAAATAAAATAAAAACACAAAGATAACAACTAATAGATATAGTTAATAAGCAAAATCGGTGCCACTCGGCATATACAATAATCATCTTTCCCAAAACCTGGAATGTCTTAATGTCATAAGCTTCTAAGAGTTTCTAACTGCTCTATACATTCATGTCTGAAGGGGATAGAAGAGGACTCCGAGGTCTACGGACACGACATATGTACCTTGAAGTCTCCTGAAGCAGCAGCCACATAACTAGACTCGGGGCTGATAGCTAGTACCTGGATCTAAACATAAAAAACATGTACATAAAAGGGCATGATACCCACAATGGTACCAGTAAGTGCCAAGCCTAACCTTGGTCGAGTAGTGATGAGATTAGGTCAGGGCCCTACTGGAAAATATATAATAAGATAAGCCAAAAAAGAAACATCATTATAATATAAAGACTGAAATTAACAGGAATGAAATTGTATAAGTCAAAGGCTTGATACATAAAAATAACAACAGGGGATCTCCCAGGATACCGTCCCGTAGTCCCAAATAAAAATTCAATACAAGGGAATCTCCCGAAATACCATCCCATAGTCCCAAAGTAAATATGCAGTGCAGGGGGATCTCCCAAAATATCATTTCGTAGTCCCAAAGTAAATAAGCAGTGTAAAGGATCTCCCACAATATCGTTCCATAGTCCCAAAGTAAATATGCAGCTCAACCCAATATAAACAATAGTTACAGCAACAAAACCTACAATTTAGACTAAGTTCAGTCAAGGAGAGTAGGTAATTTCACTAAACATGCTGCACAAAGTTCAAATAGATAGTTAAAATACGTAGGCATGCTTTCCTAATCTAAACAGGATAGTACATATGCTAGTGTAGTTCAAACAAGGAGAAAACATGCTATGACTTAGTGAAAAACGGAGCTTTACAATAAATAACCCATGTACGTACTCATCACCTCATGTACACGACGCTCATATATCAAGCAGTACCAAATCCTAAGGGGACTTCCCCCACATAAGGTTAGGCAAGCCACTTACCTTGAACCAAGTTCAAATCAATCCGTAATAATGCTCTTTCCACGAATATCCGACTCTGAATGGCTTAAATCCAGCCAAAACTAATTACATCACATAAATATAGCTACAAGAAACTAATCTAGCAAACAAATCAAAGCTAAGGCAAGAATTTAGAAAAACGCCCAAAAGCCTCCCAGAGCCCACATCTCGGAATCGGGTAAAAGTCACAAATTATGAACACCCATTCGCTCACGAGTTCACTCGTACCATATTATCCATACATGATGCCTAAATCTCATTCAAAACTCAGAAATTCGATTGAGAAACTTTTCCCCCATTTTTCCAACTTTTTCACTCAAATTCCTTGATTAAATAAAAAAACAACTTTCTCACCTGCGCCGCTGGTGCGGAAATCACTTAAGTCCTTAAGTTCCTCTTCTGCGAGCAATGGGCCGCACTTGCGAGCTCGTTCTTACGAAATCTCTTCTGCTCCTGCGGTCCACCGCATCTGCGGTTCCTTCCTCACATATGTGGGCATCGCAGATCCGGATATAAGCTTGAACCTGTGATACCGGCCTGGGCTGCCCAATCCAGCTTCTACGCTCCAAGTCCCACTTTTGCGGGCTCACACCTGCGGTGACCTCTATGCATATGCGATTATACCAGCACCAGAAATCTTCAGCAATGGCCTAAGTATAATTTTCAACCCGTTGAGCATTCGAAATACACCCAAGGCCCCCAGGACCTCAACCAAACATACCAACCAATCCTAAAACACCATACAAACTTAGTCGAGCCCTAAAATCACCTCAAACAACGCTAAAATCATGAATAACCCTATAATCCAAACTTTAAAAACTTGAAATTTCAAAATACTACAACTGATGCCGAAACTAACCAAACCACGTCCGATTGGCCTCAAACTTTGCACACAAGTCATGTTCAACACTATGGACCTACTCCAAATTCTGCAATCGGATTCCGACCCCGATATCAAAAATTCCACTACTGGCTCAAAACTCCAAAAATTCAAATTTTGCCATTTCAAACCTAAATGTGCTGCAAACCTCAAAAACACAATCCGAACACGCCCCTAAGCCCAAAGAGCTAACAGCATCAACGGAATTCCATTCCAAAGTCGTCTTTACACATATCTGACTACGGTCAAAATTCTAAGACTTAAGCTTCTATTTAGGGATTAAGTGTTGCAAAACACTCCGAAACTCAAAACGAATCTTCTCGGCAAGTAACAATAGCAGAAAAATATGGGGGAAGCAGTTAATAGGGGATCGGAGCTCTAACTCTCAAAATGATCGGTCGGGTCGTTACATGATCCCCCTCTTAAAACAATTGTTCGTCCTCAAATGAGCATAGAGGCATACCTAAAGTGATGAAAAGATGAGGATAACGGCTACGCATATCCTACTCGGTCTCCCAAGTCGCCTCTTCGACTGGCTGACCCTGCCACTGAACCTTTATTGATGCAATATTCTTTGACCTTAGCTTTCGAACCTACCTGTTGTGAGCACGTGATTTTTGCCCTATATGAGAATCACTCCCAAAAATTCAAAAAAAAATTAATTTTGTTTATAATTGTTGTGAATTGTGTGTTATTTTCCTTGTATTGTTTGCATTTCATTCGTGCATGTTCATGTGTTAAATTAGTAAAACAAATACAAAATATGTCGCATTTGCATTTAATTCTACAATTAGGAGCAATTAAGTTTGTCTACAAAAATAAAAATCACAAAAAATAGGTACTTAGTATTATTAGCTTTTAATATCCAAATTGTGTGATTTTATGTTTTATTAGAGCTTAATGTTGTGTGATAATTATTATTTAGAGTTAATTAGCATTTTTAGATAATTTTGGTTTTGTAATTTAATCTAGGATTCTGGTTTTTAAATTAGGAATTAAAAAGAAAAGAAAAGAAATGGAAATTGAAGAGAAAATTGGACCAGGCCCATCCCAAACCAGCCCAAATTTCACCCCCTTACCCGGGCCAAGGTGGTCTGTCTCCATGCCCAGCCAAACGATGCCGTTTCAAGCCCCATAAATCTCGGCCGTCCATTTCACTTGATCCAACGGTCCAGATCCCATCCCCCAACCCTTAACCAAACCCGACCTGACCCGTTCCCCATAACCCGGTCCACCACTTAACCAAAATGACCCTGTTTGGTTTAAGTGACTTAATTTGGATCGTTGGTTACCATCATCCAACGGCCCTGATTAATCAAGGCTTTTAATATACCAAAAATCCATTTACCCTACCCCCCCAAACCAAATCAGACCCCTTCACCCCTTCGTCTCTAATCTCATAGACGACCCTAGTAACGCCGCCGCAAACCACCGCCCTCCGCCATCGGAAATCGCCTCACGGCGGTTTCGGTGGCCCAAACGCCCTCATCTTTACACCATCGAACCCCCATGACCTCCCCGTCCCAACCCCCATAACAGCTAACCTCGAATCCTTGTAGATCGTCTCGAATCTTCAATCGAAGAATCGAGCAAAACTCTAGCTGCCTCCGTTTACCACCAAACTCACACCTCTAGACCCCTAGACCCCCCTCACCACTAGGACACTTTTGGTTTTTGTCGAATCAACCCAGGATTCGTCGAATATCAATTTTGACCACATGAACCCTAGAAATTCCTTGGTGGCGGCGCCAAACCTAAACAGTCCCTAACTTACACCCTGTGACCACTTGACCTCCCTCGATCCCAAGCCACCCCCAGTTTCCTTCGAATCAAGCCGGAATTGGTCGAACCTTAAATCAACTGAAGAACCCTTAGGGGTACCAAAAGCTAAACATGTACGAGATTAGGGGAAAACTTGAGGTTTTAATCGACTTTAGTCGAGTGTTCTAAGTCGAGAACACTTGATTAAAGTCCATTTTGACCTCAAAGAGTTCAAGTCAAAGCTTCGACTAAAACAGATTGGAGCTGCGTCTAATGTGCTGAGGTATTTCTTCTCTTTTATTTCTGTTGTTTTTGTTGTTGTTTATCTAATTAAATTCCGTTGTAGCTCACCATGTTGTCAATTATCCCCTTCTACTCTTTCTGACCTTTTTCTTGGTCCATTTTTCTTTCTTCTGATTGATTAGCACATGTTCTAGGCTGCTTGAATCAATTGAATAGGCTGGTCCATTAGTTTGATTTTTACTCTGAAGTTTTCTTTTTTCTTGTCTGATTGAAAGAGTCTAAGTAGTCAGTGTCCATGAGTTCTGGTACAAAAGGGGGGCTATTCCCATAAGTTATTGGCTGTTATTACTCGTTCGAATTGGCCAGTCTGCTCTTTGGTGTTCATCATTTGTTTGGTTCTTTGCTCATCCATCTATGTTTGTCTAAACTAATTAGGATTGGTTCCCAAAATGGTTAGCTTATTCACTGTATCTATGTGAATCAGTGTGACTTTAGTAGTTCGATACACGATGCCTTGAATCATTAAGTTTTCTTTGGATACCATTTGGAACTAATCTGAGTGCAAGTTCTAATTGATTTGGCTGAATTGAATCTCAATGTTTGCCCTGTATTGATTTCAGTTTCGATATGTTTGTTAGGAGTCAGTTCATATGGCTAAGTAATTGAGTTTGATTAGTTGAATTGGTATAGTTGATGGGCAGTGAGTGCAGTAGTTTCAGGGGGTAAATTGGGAATAAAATTTGAAGAATTATTTAATCTTTCTGTCCACTAATTACAATTTAAATTAAACTAATACCCTAGTAGGGAACACAGCATAGTAGCATGGGATGTTTTAAGAGGAAATGATTAATAAGTAACTCACCCATAACTTTGCATTAAAAATGAATTAGACACTTAATAGTGGGATTCGGGGAATATCATCGGAAAAGAATGGCTTTAATAATGTTTTCAAAAGCTGGAAGGGGGCTGGAATACAAATAAATAGGAACAATTTAGACAGAATAAGGGGCTGGAAATTAATCAGTGAAGAATATCAGGCAGTCGTTGAAAAGCTTAAGAACAATTTTAAGGTAGTCGAAAAAGAGTGGAGAGTCTAAAGAGCTGGACAGTTTGGTTTTCTTTTACGACTGGAAATCAGAAAAGAGTGAAGTTCCTGAGAGTTTTTCTTCTTTAAGAGTTTAAAGAACAAAAAACTAGAAAAACATATTGTTTCATTGCATCTCTTGGTCGAGCATGCCTTGTTTGGTGTTTGCTGTTGGTATTTCTGGAGTATCAATTGGTTTTCCTGAGTTGTTCTTGGGTTGTATCCTGCTTCTTCTGGTGCTGTATTGGTTTTTTTTAAGCTGCTGGTTATCTATTATTGTTGTTGTTGTGTTGTCATTGCTGCTGCTGATTCCCTCCTTCTTCTTCTTGCATTTCTAAATTCCAGGTACACGTTAGAATTCATTGGTGTAACCTCAAAATTTGAGTGAAATGAAGCATTACTTTATGATCCATGTTCACATGAATATTTGTAGTGATAATCAGTCCAATCATGTTAATTGTCTAGTTTCCGTTTGTTTGAATGTATTGAATTAGGAACTGTTTAATTAGGATGGCTTCCACTGATTTGAACCATTTAGATTCGCAACAGACTATGGACCATACTTTGGCATATCAGTTGATTTTAGTTGTTCCATTGTTCATACTCACATTGATGATAGTAATGAGTAGATTTCTGTTAGCATTTAGCATTGGAGTGAACATAGTTATGCCTTAAATCTAGTGGGGAAATGAATTTGAACTAGGACTGGAGTGAGCGTTAGTGTTGGGGGGTGCAATCAGATAACAAGTGCTCATGTTTTGTTAAAATTAAACTTTTTGACGTGTTAGTTTCATCTAGCTAAATAGTGCTTCGGCTTGATCGATATTTTCTGGAAAATGCAGTAACACGTCTAATAGTATGTAAGACTTGTTATGAAAGTTAAATCCAAAGCAATAACCCCCATGTGGATTAGGTCACAATAGCTTAAAGAAACTTTCAGTAAAATTCGGGTTGATTGAATAAAGGTTTGTTTTAGTCTATTGGATTGGGATCAACAGCCTATGTGCGCAAAGCAAAGGTTTCAATATCTTATTGAACGGCCAAAACCCATTCTTCTATACGTGCAGGTTTGGTCCTGGGCCCAGGCTTATAATTGTCTAGTTATCTTTATGAAGTATAATCGGGTTAGTTCAAAGAATGCCTGATAATGTTTTGTTGTTATTTGTTCGGACGCAATTGAGTCGGGGTTAGGTCACAGGGTTTACCCTTTGTAAATATGTTAATTAATTAGGATTTTTCTTTTTAGAGACAAAAATAATTAAAAAATCCTAGTCGCTTTAGGTTCGCCCTTTGATAAAATAAATGAAACGAGCCTCGCCAAATAAAATGCACAAATTGCGGGGCCCCCATAATGTATATATAAAAATACTTAGATTTCGAGACGGGCCGTTTAGCGAATTTCATGGTCTTCTCAAAACAATAACACGCTAGTATCTTTAGGCGCGCTTTTAATAATTTACTTTCTTAAACTCGGGTGCACATTTATGTGACCCAAATCCAAATCTCGACGGAGTCGAAATATGCCAATAGCCACGGGTACATTGATGCGACGTGGTTCGAGATGTGTTTTCACGACGTCGCAATTCTCATAATAATAATAATAAAGCGGTAAATAATCTTTAAGATTGCACTATAGGATAACGTGTATTAAAACTAGATATTAAGCCATTTATAACAGTTTAAGCGACCGTGCTAGAATCACGGGATCCGGGGGTGCCTAACACCTTCCCTCGGGTCAACAGAATTCCTTACTTAGAATTTCTGGTTCGCACACTTCACTTGGAAAGTCGAAAATTTCCTCGGATTGGGATTCAAAATAAACCGGTGACTTGGGACACCAAAAGCCAAACCTTTCCCAAGTGGCGACTCTGAAATAAATAAATAATCTCATTTCGAATAATGTCACTTTAAATGGAAAAACTCCCTCACCCATCACCCTTCGGGGTAGATGTGCGTAAAAAGGAGGTGTGACAGCTCTGGCGACTCTGCTGGGGATAATCTAACCCAGAACTTCGGTTCAGGGTTTAAGAATTCGATCTTAGAATAACTGTTATGTTCGGCTTTATCTGATTTTTCTACATGTTTTCCTGCTAAATGTGCTAAATGTTTTACCGCTTTGATATTATCTGAACTGTATATATAAACTGTGTTGAAACCCTTCTCTTCTCACCTCCGGGGATGTGCTTACTGGTTGAGACTCCCTATTTTGTTAGTGTCTTACCCTGAAATAAGAAAGAGGCCGGATAAGTTACAAAGCCGGACGATCCCGCGGGTCCCCGGTACGTAGCCCCCTCCTCAATTCGAGTTGTCCGCTCGGGTACACGGTCTAGAACACATGCCTAGGTTTTTGAAACTAGAATAACTTGAATTCATGTCGGATCCCTAGTAGGAATGCTTATTTGTATCACGTTGCATTTGACTTAGGAGGCTCAACACAGGGGTTGGGTCCGTCTAGGACAGGTAACCTGAAATGAAAAAGACCATCCTGCTGCATCTTGTTTGTTTTATGCATTTATTTGCTTCAGACTTGCATGTTGACCGGCTTTTAAATAAAATTTAAAAAAAAAAGAGAAATAGCAGTGAAGAGAGTTAATAGCATACCGGTGCCCAAATACTGTCGGAATTCCGCCAAAATTTTGAGGAATTGAAAAAAGGGGAAAAAATATTTTATCATTATAAAAATAATAATAAATAAATAAATAAAAGAGAAAAAAAGAGTCTTCATTTTGTTCTTCTTGTTTTCAAATTATTTGGTTAATTTGGAAAATACGCTGTTGAAAAGAAAAAGAAAAGTCTTGTTTTCAAAAAAAAAATAGTTTGTTTTATGCCCTGAACTACGCCAGTTTGATTCTCACAGGGTGTGGGATACGTAGGCAACCCTCATCAGGTCCAACTTTCCCTTTTGCAAGAAATAGCCAAAATGTTAAAATTTTAAATTTTCGTCATAAATAAGTCAGGTGATACCACTTTTGTCAAAACTAGCCGAATGTTCCCGAAAGAGACGCCGGAAGGCTGACTTTGCGCAAACGGCCACCGTTGGTCATTTTTTAGGGCTTTGAACGGTTAGCCCACACAGCCTTAAAATCTTCGTCCCCGAAGTGCTGAAAGGCAGCGTTCGCAAAACCGAATCTTTCATTTTTGAAAAAAAAGGAGAAAATAGTTTTGTTTTGGGTCAAATAAAGTTTGCTTTTTGATTAATCACATTAAGAAATGTGCAGAATGAGCACGAGTCAAAATTTATCCGGAGATATTATAAACAAGATCCCATTGGAATTACGTATGTGGTGGGACGACTTGGGCAAATCAGGGCAACACATGGTCAAATCATATTTGGGAGGCCTTACCGGGTTGCTGAAAATTAATCCGAGAGGGGATATCATAAAGGCATTGATTCCATGCTGGGACCCGGCACACAATTTATTTCACTTCTCAGATTTTGAGCTTACCCCGACATTGGAGGAGATAGCCGGATACATCGGGGATCCCAAGGTTCCATTGAGAAAACGATACTTTATTTCTCCGAGGGTCATAGCTATCCACAAGTTCTTAAACTCTTTGAAGATACGAAGGGCGGTCCATAACCCGGACTTGGTAAATGGCTTTTATGCTTTGTCATTCATATACGACAGATATGGTCATGTAGGAGGATTCAATAACCGAGAAAACAACATCTGTAGCAAGGGAAACCGCCTGAAATGGGAGGAACACAGATGTTTCGCATTTATGGTGGCCTTTCTAGGACTTCTGGTATTCCCCAGAAAAGATGGGAAAATTGATATACGAGTAGGCGGGGTTGTCAGTACTTTGCTTACTCAGGAAAACAACACTCTTGCACCAATGATAGTAGCCGACATCTTCTGCGCTCTTACTGCTTGCAAAGCCGGGGATGACTTTTTCGAGGGTTGTAATGTATTGCTGCAAATGTGGATGGTTGAACACTTGTGCCATCACCCTCAATTTATGATCTACGGGTCGTCGGAGAAGACATGTATAGAAGAGTTTTCTACAAGAGTCGACAGGATTAGTTTTGCCAGAAGGGGTCACCGAATGGGTAACACGCCTGCATTCTGTCTCCGCGTGTCAAATAGAGTGGACATTCGGGTGGTTATCTGTAGACGAAATCATATATATGTCAGCCACATGGTCTCATTTTCTACTGTTGGGACTTAAAAGTATCCAACCGTACGCCCCATACTGAGTATTGAGACAGTTGGGAAGATGCCAAATAGTCCCAAAGAATGAAGATCTTAGCAGACAAGTAGTCGAAATTGGGCCTAACGGTCAATTCCCCGAAGCAGTAGTTCGCAAAATCTGGAACGAATGTCAAAACTTAAAAGCAGACACTTGCGTACGGGATCGGGCCGAAGGAGAATTATTGTCAGGATACCTCGCTTTGTATAAGAGAGACATTGAGTCCAAGAGACCAGCTAAAAGACCTCACCTACAAGATTTCGCTGAGTCATCACAAGAACAATGGGCCTGGTTGCCTAAAGAAAATGAGCACAGGGCCAAGATGGGAAAACTGGAGAAGCAAATCCAAGACCTTAAGTTTAAGAACAGTGTGCAAGCTGCAGTTGATGAGGGGGACAAAAAGAAGCTGGCTCAAGAAAATGAAGCCCTGAGAGCCCAAATCCAACAGATGAGGATAGATGTTGACAAGCAACAAAGGAGTTGGTCAGATGAACGGTTGATAAAGGGTTTGAAAAGGGAAATCGTTGAGTGCCAGGACAAGCTAAAGAAATCTGAGGGTACCGTAGCGGGACTCCGGGCACAATGGGCAAAAAGAATAGAAAAATGCACCCATTACTTGCAGCAATTAAAGAGGGATTATGAAAAAATCGTTGTTAAACTGAAAAGAAAGGTGACCACCCTTGAAGACGAAGCATCTAAGCAAGACAAAGCTTTTGAAACCGAAAATGGACACTGCTATGACTTATTGGCCCGAATGGAGGTAGAAATACAACAGCTGCAGAATCAGCGTCTTCAGGATTCTCAGGTTTTGGAAGCCCGTAATGATCAAATAAGGCGTCTGCTCATAGAAAAGGGTCAAACTAGGGACAGGGTTGAAACCATTGCCCACGCCATTGTCAAGAAATGTCGAGTGTGTGAAGACATGACCCGCACTACTTTCTTCTCAGCAGTGATGATTTTTGTCAAGAGGATAATGTATGAATTGGAACAACTGGAAAGAGATCTTGCACCCAAGCCCGCGACGAGGCCGAACGACGCCCCACGGGCACCACAATTTGAAGCTTTAATGTACTCATAGCTTGAGTCTGCGTTTTCTTTTTCCAGAGTTTGTTGTCTATTAGAGTCCATTTCCCTTTTTCGTACCAGAGTCTGTTAGTAGTGCTTGAGTCTGTACTTGGTTTCAAGACTGTTGTTTTCCTTTCAAAAATTCCTAGTTGGTAATAAAATGTTTTATTAATGAAATAGAAAATTCCCAAAAATTGTTTCTTTATTTTTGCACTTGTTTCACGAACTACGCTTGGTCTGATTTATGCGGGGTCATGATACGTAGGCAATCTTCATCAGATTTGACCGTAACCCTAAATAAGAGAAAAGGGATATAAATAAAATAAAAGAAAATAGAAAAATAGGAGAGCATAAGGAAAGGCGGAATGACGCACGCAACCCTTGCAAGACATGTAGAAACCCGTTTAACTGTATAGGTGCATCACACCCCAACGTGAGATTACATATATGTTATTTGCCTCAAATTAACCGGTTGTTGTTGTGTCTAGGCTCTATAGAAAAGTGGTTAGTTTTGTGGTAATCTGGCCTCACATTCATATTTTACGAGGTCAAAAGGAAGTGTTCAGCCATCCGTCACAAGGTCAAAAGAAAGTGTTCGTACATACTTCACGAGGTCAAAGGGAAGTGTTGAAATTCCTTCGGAAATTCCTTTGCCAACGATTCCTATTTCAGAGGAAAGTTCAATCTCAGCCATCCCAACTTCTGAGTCAGCAACCGCTGAGGAAAATAGAATTCTGCGTCTCCGCATAATGGAAATGTGGGACGCCTGGAGCAATGGAAGAGAACTACCAAGTGCGATCCCTGAATTCCCTGAGCTGTTTCCTAGGGCAAGTGGGACTTCCAACATCCCCATAAGTTATCCAGCTACCCCGTTCGGGTATCCTACCATTTCAGCTCACTTCGCCGGATCAACTTCTGAGTCTTACCCCCAGGTGTTAGTGACAGGTGCGGCTTCGAACATATTCACCGCGCCACCTTGTTCAGCTACGGCGCAGCCTGCTTTACCCAGACCTAACTTCGACTCATCTCCATTCACATTTCAAGCACCATCTTTCTCGTTGGAACCTACCCGGTTTACCACCAACGCTTACCCTCAGCCGCCTCAATAAGAGCTTATACCGGGGCACGATCAAAATCCCAAATCACCCGAGCAAGATGAGATGGCGAAGAGAATGAGAAGTCTTGAGCAAAGTTTAAAGAATATACAAGGATTAAGTGGGCGAAAAGGTGTGTTTTATACTGATTTGTGCATGTTCCCCCATGTGCACCTACCATTGGGATTCAAAACCCCGAAATTTGAGAAGTACGATGGGCACGGTGACCCTATTGCTCACCTCAGGAAATACTGCAACCAGCTGCGAGGAGCTGGCGGAAAAGAGGAACTCCTCATGGCCTATTTCAGAGAGAGTCTGGTTGGTATCGCATCTGAGTGGTATATGGACCAGGATATATCCCGCTGGCACATATGGGATGATCTTGCCAGAGACTTCGTTAACCAGTTCCAATACAATATTGACATAGCTCCAGATAGGAACTCATTGACAAACCTAAAGAAGAAACCCTCGGAAAGCTTCCGAGAGTACGCAGTTAAATGGCGCGAACAGGCATCCAGGGTAAAACCTCCAATGGATGAGGTCGAAATAGTCACAGTTTTTCTCCAAGCTCAGGAACCAGACTATTTCCAAAATATGATGTCTGCAATGGGTAGACCATTTGCTGAAACCATCAAGATTGGCGAAATGGTCGAAAACGGTTTGAAAACCGGTCGAATTTTGAGCTAATCCGCTATCAGAGCTACCTCCCAAGCCATTCAGGGTGGGTCTGGAGGAATAGCAAAGGGCAAGAAAAGGGAAGAAACATCCATGGCGGCGTCAGATGCAAGAAAATACCATACCCCCAAGTCCCTTTTTTCTGGAAAGAACCCCGCAGCACTACAACCCCCACCAAGATATGGCCTATGCTCCTCAGCCCTACATGGTCATGAATGTTCAACCTTATGGTCGACCACCGCAACAAGCCAACCGGAACCAAGCTCTACCTCCTAGAAACTAGCCTCCTTACCGGAACCACTATAATCCCCAACCACCCCAGAATAACTTCCGTCCTCAGGAACCACCCAGGAGACAAACCTTCACACCCATTGGCAAACCATATTCCAATCTATTCCCAAAGATTGTCCAAATGGGTCTCCTACAGCCAGTCTCTCAAACAAGGCAAAATCCAGCATCGCCTACTTACAGAGCCGGTGTCAAGTGTGCTTATCATTCGGGGACGGAAGGGCATAATACCAATGATTATTGGACCTTAAAAAGGGCAGTAGAGAACTTGATAAAACAGGGGAAGATGGTGTTAAGGGACGAAGAGGTCCCAAATGTGACTAACAATTCGTTGCCCGCTCACAATAATGGGCCAGTGATCGGGATGATCTGCGAAGATAAGGAGTTTGATCCCGCTTTGAAAGCCATAATTGCTATCGTTGATGCAGAAAGGAAGCCTAAGGCGGTCCCGAAGCAAGAGAAAGGGGAAAAGAAGACTAAAACTATCAAGACTGAACTTGAGAAGAAAAATGAGGCAAAAGCAGAGATGGTGCCTCCTAAAAATGGGGTTCTCTATGTTCCACGAGGTCGCCAAGAAAAGCCATTAGTCGGGAGTACTCCAAAGAAATTTGAAGCGAAAAAGGGAACACCAATGTATGTGCCAAAAGGAGCCTATGTGGTCCGGGGGACAATTAAACCGCTTCGGCTGAACGAGCCAGTGGTTATTGGACGCGTGCCACAGAAGCCAATGACGGACCCGTCTGCAGTACCATGGAATTATCAGCAGACGTTGGTTACATACAAAGGTAAAGAAATCATAGGAGAACTTCCGGGGAATACCTTTGCTGAGAAATATTCAGATGTACAGGAGGTAAACAATGCCACGCAGAAGCGCTTTCCACCCAAGAAGCCTGTGAGTGCTGAGGAAGCAGAGGCTTTCTTTCAGAAAATGAAGATGCCTGATTATGAAGTGGTGGATCAGTTGCGTAAGTACCTTGAACAAGTGTCTATGCTATCTTTGTTAATGAGGTCTGTCGAGCATCAGAAAATCCTAATGAAGACTCTGAACGAGGCGTATGTGCCAGCTGAGACTTTGATCGAGCAACTCGAAAGAATGGTAGAAAGGTTCTTTTCTGTTAATCAAATTTCCTTTAATAAGAACGATTTGCCTCCGGAGGGAGCAGCTCACAACAAGGCCTTACATCTGACCATCATGTGTGAAGGTTATTATGTCAAGCGTATAATGGTGGATGGGGTTCGGGTGTTGACATTTTCCCTCTCTCCATACTGCAAAGAATGGAAATTGGGATCGGAAGGATTCGTCCCAATAACATCTGTGTAAGAGCCTTTGATGGCATCAAAAGAGACACGATTGGAGAAATTGACCTAGTTTTGACCATTGGCCCGGTGGACTTTGAGGTAACTTTCCATGTGCTGGATATGGACACATCTTACAACTTTCTTCTCGGAAGGCCTTGGATCCATGCTGCAGGGGTTGTACCCTATACTCTCCATCAAATGGTAAAGTTCGAATATGAGGATCAGGAAATTGTGGTCCACGGAGAAGACGAGCAGTCTATTTACCGGGACCCATCCATACCACGTCTTGAAGCAAGAGAGGAAAGTGAGCACATAGTCTATCAGGCTTTTGAAGTTGTATTGGCGGATCGGTATGAAGAGGGGAGCCATTACCCCCAACCTTTCTTGTCCAATGCCTCGATCATGGTTGCTAAAGAAATTATCCGACGGGGATTCAAACCGGGAAAAGGGCTTGGGAAATCATTGCAAGGAATAGCTGAACCTATCACCCTACCTTTAACTGAGAAGTTCTTTGGGATAGGCTTCCACCATACCCCATGTGATGAAGAGTGGGCAAATAAGAGAAGAAATGAGGGATGTGATTTACCTCAACCACTGCCACATTTGTACGAAACTTTCGTCAGTCCAAGGTACGGTGAATAAGAAGATGATGAGGCCTTTACGGCCGAAGAGATTGAGGACACATGTGGGGCGATGAGAGAAATGCTTTACGAAACCCACATGGTTCAGCTGGGAGAAGGCACAAGCACCGCTGAGGTGCTATAGATGGGGCCAGATGCTAAACTTCAAAATTGGAAGGCTACATCGTTCCCAGTCAGGCGGGAGTTCGGGTAGACTTGTCCTGCCACTTTTCCTTCATCACGAGTTATCCCAAGGTGTAACTCGGATGTTTTCTTTAGTTTCCTATTTTCAATTTCCTGAACGTAACCATGTTATTTCCCCAATTCCAAGAAATGAAATCAATATTTCATCGTTTATTTTCTTTATTCTTTCTGATTTTTCCTATTTTTCCTCTTTTATTCAGTACTAATAATGCGGATTTAATTAACATGACATGCTTGCGGACTTCATGCCCAGATCCAAACACGTTGTCTAATTGTGAAATAATGAACCAAGAACCGGAATATGATGAAGAAGAGGCTTTTAGGTAAATAAATCGAGAACTGGAACACTTTGAGAATAAACCTAAGCCGAACTTGAATGACACAGAACCGGTTAATTTGGGAACTTCTAAAGAAATCTGAGAAACCAAAATAAGCATTCACATAGATGAGAAAACACGGGATGCAATAATTCAACTCATGTTTGAGTTTAAAGATGTATTTGCTTGGTCATACGATGACATGCCAGGACTAAGTGTTGATCTAGTGGCGCATAAATTGCCAATTTACCCTGATTGCCCCCCAGTTCAGCAGAAATAGAGAAAGTTTAAGACTGATATCAGTGATAAGATCAAAGAAGAAATCACAAAACAGTTGAAAACAGGGGTAATCCGGGTGGTCCAGTATACCACATGGCTGGCTAATGTAGTTCCTGTGCTGAAGAAAGATGGGAAAACCCGGGTATGTATGGATTATCGAGATTTGAATAAAGCAAGTCCCAAAGACAATTTCCCTTTGCCCAACATCCACATCCTTGTTGATAACTGTGCTAAACATGAGATACAGTCCTTCGTGGATTGTTACGTGGGATATCACTAGGTGTTGATGGATGAAGAAGATGTTGAGAAAACAACTTTCGCTATGCCTTAGGGTACTTACTGTTACCGGGTTATGTCGTTTGGTTTGAAGAACGCCGGGGCAACTTATATGAGAGCCATGACTGCCATTTTTCATGATATGATGCATCAAGAGATAGAGGTGTATGTAGATGACGTGATCATCAAGTCCAGAACTCAGGACGATCATGTTCAAGACTTGAGGAATTTTTTCGAGAGGCTGCGAAAGTATGACTTGAAGCTGAATCCGGCTAAATGCGCCTTCGGATTCCCATCGGGCAAACTTCTGGGTTTCATAGTCAGCAGGAGAGGTATCGAGTTAGATCCAATGAAGATAAAGGCTATCCGGGATCTACCTCCTCCAAGAACAAAGAAACACGTGATGAGTCTATTGGGCAGGTTAAACTATATCAGTTGATTCATCGATCAACTGACTACCGCATGTGAGCCCATATTCAAGCTATTAAGGAAAGATGCAGTAATCAAATGGACAACTGAGTGTCAGGAGGCCTTCGACAAGATCAAAGAATATCTTTCAAATCCTCCAGTTTTGGTCCCGCCAGAACCAGGGAGACCTCTGTTCTTGTATCTGACGGTCTTAGAAAACTCTTTTGGCTGTGTCCTCGGGCAGCATGATATAACTGGAAAGAAAGAGTAGGCGATCTATTACATGAGAAAGAAGTTCACCGGCTATGAAGTCAAATATACTTTGTTGGAAAGAACGTGCTTCGCTTTGACATGGGCCGCTCAAAAGTTGAGACATTATCTTCAGGCTCATACTACTCACCTCATAACCAGGTTAGATCCTTTAAAGTACATATTCCAGAAACTGATGCATACTGGGAGATTGGCAAAGTGGAAAATCTTGCTTACTGAATTTGACATAGTCTACGTCACTCGCACGGCAATGAAAGCCCAGGCGTTGGCAGATCATTTGGCTGAAAACCCGGTTGACGAGGAATACCAACCATTTTGCACTTATTTTCTAGATAAGGAGGTAAACACAATAGAAGTAGTCCCCGAGGACGCTCATGCTTGGAAAATGTTCTTTTATGGGGCCGTAAACGCTAAAGGTGTAGGAGTTGGGGAAATCTTGATCTCGCCCACTAGTCAGCACTATCCGGTAACGGCTAGGCTCCGCTTCTTTTGCACAAACAATACGGCTGAGTATAAAGCCTGCATCATGGGCATGAATATGGAAATCGATCAAGATGTTGAAGATTTGTTGATTATGGGGGATTCTGATCTGATTATCCGGTAAGCCCAGGGTGAATGGGAAACCCGGGATGTCAAACTTATTCCTTATCGATAGCACGTGGGGGATCTCGGCAAGCGATTTAAATCAATAGAGTTCAGGTACATCCCACGGTGTCACAATGAACTAGTTGATGCACTTGCCACTTTAGCTTCAATGTTACCTTATCCAAGCAATGCCCCCATCGATCCCTTGGAAATCCAAATCAGGGAAAGACACGATTACTGTAATACAGTCGAGGCAGGACCAAATATCCAGCCATGGTACCATGATATTAAGAGGTTTTTGAAAACACAAGAATACCCCGAGCATGCTACTGGAGATCAAAAGAGAACTGTTAGGCGGCATGCGAGTGGTTTCTTTCTGAGCGGTGAGGTCTTGTATAAAAGAACCCCGAACCTTAACTTGTTGAGATGTGTTGACGCTGAGGAAGCAGGGAAGATCATGCATGAAGTGCACGCAGGAGTGTGTGGACCTCATATGAACGGGTATATCCTGGCAAAGAAAATCCTTCGAGCCGGGTATTATTGGATAACTATGGAGAAAGACTGCTTCGGCTTTGTTTGGAAATGTCATCAGTGTCAGGTGCATAGAGATCTGATTCATGCACCTCCAACAGAGCTACATCCTATGTCAGCACCTTGGCCTTTTGTCGCCTGGGTATGGACGTCATTGGTCTGCTTGAGCCAAAAGCTTCAAATGGGCATAGATTCATATTGGTTGCTATTGATTACTTCACAAAATGGGTCGAAGCTATCACTCTCAAAGCGGTCACTAAGAAAGCTGTAGTGGATTTTGTACATTCGAACCTTATCTATCATTTCAGCATTCCCGCAACCATCATCACAGATAATGTTGCGAACCTGAACAGTCGTTTTATGGAGGAGGTATGCGAACAATTCAAAATAACGCATAGGAACTCCACTCCTTATCGGCCCAAAGCCAATGGCGCTGTTGAAGCAGCAAACAATAACATCAAGAAGATTTTGAGAAAGACAATCTAGAGTTCCAGACAGTGGCATGAACAGTTACCTTTTGCCTCACTGGGATATCGCACTACAGTGCGCACATCGGTAGGAGCAACCCAGTACTTGTTGGTTTATGGAACTGAGGCTGTGATACCGGCAGAGGTAGAAATCCATTAGCTCCGGACAATTGTTGAAGTAGAGGTTGAAGATAGTGAATGGGTTAAAACTCGACTGGAACAGTTAACTTTGATTGATGAAAAACAGATGGCCGCAGTTTGTCACGGGCAGTTGTACCAACAAAGAATGGCCCGCGCCTACAATAAGAAAGTATGACCCGGGGAATTTGAAGTGGGGAAATTGGTGTTGAGGCGTATTCTTCCCCATCATCAGGAAGCAAAAGGAAAGTTTTCTCCTAACTGGAAAGGTCCATATATCATTAGAAAAGTACTGCCAAGAGGAGCATTATACTTGGGTGACATCGAAGGAAATGATCCCGAAGCAGCTGTGAATGCGGACGCAGTAAAAAGGTACTATGTCTGAGTTCGCTTCGGTGATGTATTTGCGCATTTTGAAATGACGAAGGCTTTTATTCCCGCTACCCAAACACTATCAAACCCTTTTTGCAAGCCCTTTGAGCCGTTTACATTTCCTTGGCTACCCTCTTTGGAATCTAGAAGCACCGTTGAACAAAAGGGAACAGTTAAAAAAAATAATTGCCCTGAACTACGTCTGACTTGATTCCGAAAGGATACGTAGGCAACCTCTCTCTGGGGTTCAATCACACCACACCAAAAATACAAATTTCCCGAAAATGAAACTGGGGCAGATGTTATGATGGTTCAACCATGAGCCCACCAAATGGTTCCAAAGTTGTAATTTCGTCCACAATTCTTTTTACCCAAAAACCGAGTGCAAGTCCTTTGGATCAATTGCCAAAGGCGTGAGAACTGAGAAAAATCATTGATTGAAAGCTAATGCGTTCTAAACTGAGAGAAATAAAATAAGAGAGTCTTATCGGGAAAAACCTTCAGGCACCATAAGGCGACGGGAATCGAGAAACTGAAAATGAGAGAGCCCGCTTAGTGAAAACTCGCAAAGAGCGCTAGCGGACGACGGTGAGAAAAGAAATGAGAGAGTTCGATTAGCGAAAACCCGTGAAGGGCGCTGTCGGCCGAAAAAAGGATATCTCATCACTAAAAGTCCTGGCAAGGTTCCCTGGTTCGGAAATGCGGATCAATGGATTCATAAGAAATTGGAAGTTGGTGTGGGTCGGGCATCCAATCCAAGAAGCATGTCATGTCCATTTGAAGTCAGCATGCACCCCAGATAAGTCCTTCTTTTCCCACGAAAGGGACACTTCTATTTAAAATTCATTATCCTGCTCTCTGGTTTGCTTTTCCCTGAATCCCTTTCGGTTTAACTCTGAATTCCGAAACTGTTAAAAAGAAAGGTAGCAGGACAAGTTGCTATAGGGCTTCCCCTCGCAAAAGATAAAAGAAGAGGACCCAGCCTCGGCGGATGTGTTAAGCCGATCCCAATTGACCAAACATTGGAAAAGAGGGAAAGTCAAAGACAAAGGCCTCAAGAGCAGAATCGACTGAAAGGATCAAAGCCTTACACGGGCAAATCATCATGGAATCCTGAAAGTTGAGTCTTATCGGCCGGAAGGGAGGTTCTCCCTCAAAATCCAATCAACAGCAAAGTTCTCGGTAGAAATGAGGCGGGGATAAAGTGATCAAATACAATTAAGGCCACAAAACCAATCACCGTTTAAAACTAATAATTGTTCTCTGTTTGAGAAATTGAAACAGGTACGATCCAAAGCAACCGTGTAAGAAGCGGGTGCGGCCAAAGAAAGAAAAATGCGCAAGTGCTGAAACAGCTTTACAGCAAATAATCAATGCAAAAGGGAAGTTTCCTCCATGTTCTTTCCTGCGTTTTTACCAAAACAAAAAAAAGAGATAACAAAAGAAGAAATTCCCAAAAGAGGTAGTTTAGAATTCCCAATACTAACCTGGTTTACCTTTAGCCAACATTAGGGCTCCAATCCATGAGTTGAGCATTTTCCTTAGCCAACATTAGGGCTCCAATCCCTGAGTTGAGCGGTTCTTTCTTAGCCAACATTAGTGCTCCAATCCTTGTTGAGCGTATCCTTTTTGCCAACATTAAGGCTCCAATCCCTGAGTTGAGCGGTTTTCCTGTAGCCAACATTAGGGCCCTAATCCCTGAGTTGAGCAGTTCATCCTTAGCCAATATTAGGGTTCCAATCCCTGAGTTGAGCGTTTTCCTTAGCCAACATTAGGGCTCTAATCCCTGAGTTGAGCAGTTTTCCTGTAGCCAACATTAGGGCCCCAATCCCTGAGTTGAGCAGTTCATCCTTAGCCAACATTAGGGATCCAATCCCTGAGTTGAGTGGTTTTCCTATAGCCAACATTAGGGCTCTAATCACTGAGTTGAGTGTATCCTTTTAGCCAACATTAGGGCCCCAATCTCTGAGTTGAGCAGTTCATCCTTAGCCAACATTAGGGCTCCAATCCCTGAGTTGAGCGTTTTCCTTAGCCAACATTAGGGCTCCAATCCCTGAGTTGAGCGGTTTTCCTATAGCCAACATTAGGGCCCCAAGCCCTGAGTTGAGCAGTTCATCCTTAGCCAACATTAAGGTTCCAATCCCTGAGTTGAGCAATTTACCTTTAGCCAACATTAGGGCTCCAATCCCTGAGTTGAGCGTTCTCTTTAGCCAACATTAGGGCTCCAATCCCTGAGCTGAGCAGTTTCCTTAGCCAACATTAGGGCTTCAATCCCTGAGTTGAGCGGATTTCCTTAGCCGACATTAGGGCTCCAATCCCTGAGTTGAGCATTTTTTCCTTTAGCCAACATTAGGGCTCCAATCCCTGAGTTGAGCATTTTTTCCTTTAGCCAACATTAGGGCTCCAATCCCTGAGTTGAGCGTTTTTCCTTTTAGCCAACATTAGGGCTCAAATCCCTGATTTGAGCGTTCACCTTTAGCCATCATTAGGGCTCCAACCCCTGAGTTGAGTGTTTTCCTTTTACCAACATTAGGGATCCAATCCCTGAGTTGCGCCTTTTATACATAGGGTTTCCAATCCCCTCATCGATTTCGCAGATTTCTAGTGCCAATAACTCACGAAATTTTCCTAGTAAAACTGGGGCAGTAAAATTTCGTTCGTTTGTTTGTTTTTTATGTCTGAGTTTGACCTCGAGGCGCAGGGATTAAGATGACCTGCGGAGTGAGTCTCAATCCAGAATAAAGAAAAGAAGAAAAGAACAAAAAGAAATGAGCTCAAATATTGGAGCAAAACAAAGGTGCGGATTGCTCAAAATCTGATTGAAGTCACAAGCTCCACCAATCCTGTATTACTCAATGTTGAAGAAAGAAACAAGCACCTACAACTGGTAAGCAACAAGATTCGGATCCAAGTCTACAGCAAAATCAGCTAAGACTCAAGATCAAGTTTTAAGAGAATTATAGATAGGAATCTTGTAACTCATAGTTATTAGGCATAGCTAGCTTAGCTTTGATTTTCCTTTTGGTGTAATAAGGAGGTTAGTAAGCAGTAGCAACAATAGTAACAGTAAACCACAACTACCAAAACTTCCCGAACTGCATTGACCTGATTCCCTTTTAGCCAGGGATATGTAGGAGACCTTCTGAAGCAAAGGTTCGGTCAAATCTTTCAAAAAAAGCTTCACACGGGGTATTCGAACGGGCAAAATTGCTCGTATCCTCTCACTTTATCTTTGCACGAAAACTCTTCGTGTCTTCGGGCAAAGAGGGGCAGCTGTGAGCACGTGATTTTTGCCCTATATGAGAATCACTCCCAAAAATTCAAAAAAAAAATTAATTTTGTTTATAATTGTTGTGAATTGTGTGTTATTTTCCTTATATTGTTTGCATTTCATTCGTGCATGTTCGTGTGTTAAATTAATAAAAAAAATATAAAATATGTCGCATTTGTATTTAATTCTACAATTAGAAGCAATTAAGTTTGTCTACAAAAATGAAAATCACAAAAAATAGGTACTTAGTATTTTTAGCATTTAATATCCAAATTGCGTGATTTTATGTTTAATTAGGGTTTAATATTGTGTGATAATTATTATTTAGAGTTAATTAGCATTTTTAGATAATTTTGGTTTTGTAATTTAATCTAGGATTTTGGTTTTTAAATTAGGAATTAAAAAGAAAAGAAAAGAAATGGAAATTGAAGAGAAAATCGGACCAGGCCCATCCCAAACCAGCCCAAATTTCACCCCTTACCCGACCCAAGGCGGTCTGTCTCCATGCTCAGCAAAACGACGTTGTTTCAAGCCCAACAAATCTCGGCCGTCCATTTCACTTGATCCAACGGTCCAGATCCCATCCCCCACCCCTTAACCAAACCCGACCTGACCCATTCCCCATAACCCGGTCCACCACTTAACCAAAACGACCCCGTTTGGTTTAAGCGACTTAATCTGGANCAGAGACGACCCCAGTAACGCCGCCGCAAACCACCGCCCTCCGCCACCATAAATCGCCTCACGGCGGTTTCGGTGGCCCAAACGCCCTCATCTTTACACCATCGAACCCCCATGACCTCCCCGTCCCAACCCCCATAACATCTAACCTCGAATCCCTATAGATCGTCTCGAATCTTCAATCGAAGAATCGAGCAAAACCCTAGCCGCCTCCGTTTACCACCAAACTCACACCCATTGACCCCTAGACCCCCCTCACCACTAGGACACTTTTGGTTTTCGTCGAATCAACCCAGTATTCGTCGAATATCAATTTTGACCACATGAACCCTAGCGCCGCCCCAAAATTCCTTGGTGGCGGTGCCAAACCTAAACAGTCCCTAACTTACACCCTGTGACCACTTGACCTCCCCCATTCCCAAGCCACCCCCAGTTTCCTTCGAATCAAGCCAGAATTGGTCGAACCTTAAATCAACTGAAGAACCCTAGGGGGGACTTTAGTCAAGTGTTCTCAGTCGAGAACACTTGATTAAAGTCCATTTTTGACTTTAAAGAGTTCAAGTCAAAGCTTCGACTAAAACAGATTGGAGCTGGATCTAATGTACTGAGGTATTTCTTCTCTTTTATTTTTGTTGTTTTTGTTGTTGTTTATCTAATTAAATTCCGTTGTAGCTCACCATGTTGTCAATTATCTCCTTCTACTCTTTCGGACCTTTTTCTTGGTCCATTTTTCTTTCTTCTGATTGATTAGCACATGTTCTAGGCTACTTGAATCAATTGAATAGGTTGGTCCGTTAGTTTGATTTTTACTCTGAAGTTTTCTTTTTCTGGTCTGATTGAAAGAGTCTAAGTAGTCAGTGTCCATGAGTTCTGGTACAAAAGGGGGGCTATTCCCATAAGTTATTGGCTGTTATTACTCGTTCGAATTGGCCAGTCTCCTCTTTGGTGTTCATCATTTGTTTGGTTCTTTTCTCATCCATCTCTGTTTGTCTAAACTAATTAGGATTGGTTCCCAATATGGTTAGCTTATTCCATGTATCTGTGTGAATTAGTGTGACTTTAGTAGTTCGATACACGATGCCTTGAATCATTAAGTTTTCTTTGGATACCATTTGGAACTAATCTGAGTGCAAGTTCTAATTGATTTGGCTGAATTGAATCTCAATGTTTGCCATGTATTGATTTTAGTTTCGATATGTTTGTTAGGAGTCAGTTCATATGGCTAAGTAATTGAGTTTGATTAGTTGAATTGGTATAGCTGATGGGCAGTGAGTGCAGTAGTTTCAGGGGGTAAATTGGAAATAAAATTTGAAAAATTATTTAATCTTTCTGTCCACTAAGTACCATTTAAATTAAACTAATACCCTAGTGGGGAACACGGCATAGTAGCATGGGAAGTTTAAGAGGAAATGATTAATAAGTAACCCACCCATAACTTTGCATTAAAAATGAATTAGACACTTAATAGTGGGATTCAGGGAATATCATGGGAAAAGAATGGCTTTAATAATGTTTTCAAGAGCTGGAAGGGGGCTGGAATACAGATAAATAGGAACACTTTAGACAGAATAAGGGGCTGGAAATTAATCAGTGAAGAATATCAGGCAGTCGTTGAAAAGCTTAAGAACAGTTTTAAGGTAGTCGAAAAAGAGTGGAAAGTCTAAAGATCTGGACAGTTTGGTTTTCTTTTACGACTGGAAATCAGAAAAGAGTGAAGTTCCTGAGAGTTTTTCTTCTTTGAGAGTTTAAAGAACAGAAAACTAGAAAAACATATTGTTTCATTGCATCTCTTGGTCGAGCATGTCTTGTTTGGTGTTTGCTGTTGGTATTTCTGGAGTATCAATTGGTTTTCCTGAGTTGTTCTTGGGTTGTATCCTGGTTCTTCTGGTGCTGTATTGGTTTTTTTTAAGTTGTTGGTTATCTATTGTTGTTGTTGCTGTGTTGTTATTGCTGCTGCTGATTCCCTCCTTCTTCTTCTTGTATTTCTAAATTCCAGGTACACGTTCGAATTCATTGGTGTAACCTTAAAATTGGAGTGAAATGAAGCATTATTTTATGACCCATGTTCACATGAATATTTGTAGTGATAATCAGTCCAATCATGTTAATTGTCTAGTTTCCATTTGTTTGAATTGTATTGAATTAGGAACTGTTTAATTAGGATGGCTTCTACTGATTTGAACCATTTAGATTCACAACAGACTTTGGACCATACTTTGGCATATCAGTTGATTTTAGTTGTTCCATTGTTCATACTCACAGTGATGATAGTAATGAGTAGATTTCTGTTAGCATTTAGCGTTGGAGTGAACATAGTGATGCCTTAAATCTAGTGGGGATATGAATTTGAACTAGTACTGGAGTGAGCGTTAGTGTTGGGGGGGGGGGCAATCAGATAACAAGTGCTCATGTTTTGTTAAAATTAAGATTTTTGACGTGTTAGTTTCATCTAGCTAAATAGTGCTTCGGTTTGATCGATATTTTCTGGAAAATGCAGTAACACGCCTAATAGTATGTAAGCCTGGTTATGAAAGTTAAAACCAAAGCAATAACCCCCATCAGGATTCGGTCACAATAGCTTAAAGAAACTTTCAGCAAAATTCGGGTTGATTGAATAAAGGTTTGTTTAAGTCTATTGGATTGGGATCAACAGCCTATGTGCGCAAAGCAAAGGTTTCAATATCTTATTGAACGGCGCAAGTCCCATTCTTCTATACGTGCAGGTTTGGTCCTGGGCCCAGGCTTATAATTGTCTAGTTATCTTTATGAAGTATAATCGGGTTAGTTCAAAGAATGCCTGATAATGTTTTTTTGTTATTTGTTCGAACGCAATTGAGTCGGGGTTGGGTCACAGGGTTTACCCTTTTGTAAATATGTTAATTAATTAGGATTTTTCTTTTTAGAGACAAAAATAATTAAAAAATCCTAGTCGCTTTAGGTTTGCCCTTTGATAAAATAAATGAAACGAGCCTCGCCAAATAAAACGCACAAATCGCGGGGCCCTCATAATGTATATATAAAAATACTTAGATTTCGAGACGGACCGTTTAGCGAATTTCATGGTCTTCTCAAAACAATAAAACGCTACTATCTTTAGGCGCGCTTTTAATAATTTACTTTCTTAAACTCGAATGCACATTTATGTGACCCAAATTCAAATCTCGACGGAGTCGAAATATGACAATAGCCACGGGTACATTGATGTGACGTGGTTCGAGATGTGTTTTCACGACGTCGCAATTCTTATTATAATAATAATAAAGCGGTAAATAATCTTTAAAATTGCACTATAGGATAACGTCTATTAAAACCAGATATTAAGCCATTTATAACAGTTTAAGCGACTGTGCTAGAACCACGGGATCCGGGGGTGCCTAACACTTTCCCTCGGGTCAACAGAATTCCTTAATTAGAATTTCTGGTTCGCAGACTTCACTTGGAAAGTCGAAAATTTTCTCGGATTGGGATTCAAGATAAACCGGTGACTTGGGACACCAAAAGCCAAACCTTTCCCAAGTGGCGACTCTGAAATAAATAAATAATCTCATTTCGAATAATGTCACTTTAAATGGAAAAACTCCCTCACACATCACCCTTCGGGGTAGGTGTGCGTAAAAAGGAGGTGTGACACCTGTCTAAAATAGGAACTGGCTCCTCATTATAAGATAGATCCTTATCCAACTGGACTGAGCTAAAATCCAACACGTGAGACGGATCATCATGATATCTCCGGAGCATCGAAACATGAAATACCGAATGAACTCCTACTAGGTTAGGAGGTAAGGCAAGCTCATAAGCAACCTCCCCAACACGCCTCCATACCTCAAAGGGTCCAATAAAGCTCGATCTTAGCTTGCCCCTTTTCTAAACCTCATAACACCCTTTACAGGCGAAATCCGAAGCAAGACTCGCTCTTCAACCATAAATGAAACATCACGAACCTTTCGGTCCGCATAACTCTTCTCTCTGGACTGGGCTGTGCGAAGTATATCTAAATGACCTTACCCTTCTCCAAGACATTCTGAACAAAGTCTGTGCCCAATAACCTAGCCTCGCCTGACTCAAACCAATCCACTGGGGATCAACACCACCTACCATATAGAGCCTCATACGGTGCCATTTGAATGCTGAATTGATAACTGTTGTTGTAGGCAAACTCCGCAAGTGGAAAGAACTGATCCCAAGAACCTCCAAACTCCATCTCACACGCACAGAGCATTTCCTCAAGAATATGAATAGTGCACTCGGACTGCCCGTCCGCCTGAGGGTGAAATGTTATGGTCAACTCTACCCGAGTACCCAACTCATGGTGTACGTCTCTCCAGAACCGTGATGTAAACTGCATACCCTGGTCGGAGATGATAGATACTGGCACGCCATGAAGTCTTACAATCTCACACATATAAACTTGAGCCAACTGCTCGGAAGAATAGGTAGGCATCATAGGAAGGAAGTGAGCTGACTTAGTTAGCCTATCCACAATCACCCAACCCGCATCAAACTTCTGCTGAGTCCGTGGGTGTCCAACAGCAAAATCCATAGTGATCTGCTCCCATTTCCACTTGGAATATCTAACTTCTTAAGCAACCCACCCGGTCGTTGATGCTCATACTTCACCTGCTCACAATTTAGACACCGAGCAACACACTCCACTATATCTTTCTTCATCCTCCTCCACCAATAATGCCGCCTCAAGTCCTGATACATCTTTGTGGCACCCGGATGGATAGAGTATCGCGAGCTATGAGCCTCTTGAAGAATCAACTCACGTAAATCGTCCACATTAGGCACACATATCCTACCCTGCATCCTAAAAGAACCATCATTCTGAATAGTGACCTCCTTAGTACTACCGTACTGGACCTTGTCCATAGGGACAAGCATATGGGGATCATCATACTGACGCTCCCTAATATGATCATAAAGAGAAGACCGGGAGACCACACAAGCCAATACTCGACTAGGCTCAGAAAAATCCAATCTCACAAACTGGCTGGCTAAGGCCTGAATATCCAATGCCATTTGCCTCTCTATTGCTGGTAGATAAGCCAAACTATCCAACTCTTTGCTCGGTGGCTGGAAGCATCGGCACCATATTAGGCTTCCCCGGGTGGTATAAAACAGTTGTATCATAATCCTTAAGCAAATCTAACCACCTCCTCTGACGCAAATTAAGATCCATTTGCTTGAACAGATGTTGCAAACTTCGATGATTAGAATAGATCTCACAAGGGACACCGTACAAATAATGCCTCCAAATCTTCAAGGCATGAACAATAGCTGCTAGCCCAAGGTTGTGGACATGATAGTTCTTTTCATCCACCTTCAGCTGTCTGGACGCATAGGCAATCACCCTACGGTCCTACATCAATCGATACCAACTCGTGACGCATCATAATAAACTGTATAAGACCCCGAAATTGAAGGTAATACCTATACTGGGGTTGTAGTCAAAGCTGTCTTAAGCTTCTAAAAGCTCTCCTCGGACTCTTCCGTCCACCTGAATGGATCACCCTTCTGGGTCAACCTGATCATAAGTGTTACAATAGATGAGAATCCCTCAACAAATCGACGGTAATAACATGCCAAACCAAGAAAGCTCTGGATCTCTATAACTGAGGATGGCTTGGTCCAGCTTTGCACTGCTTCCATCTTCTTCGAATCCACCTTGATCCCTTCACTCGATACTACGTGACCCTAAAATTCCACTGAATCCAACCAGAACTCATATTTTGGAGAACTTTGCATATAATTTCTTCTCTCTCGTGGTCTGAAGCACAGTCCTCAAGTGTTGCTCATGATTATCCCATCTCCAGGAGTACACCAGAATGTCATGAATAAAGACAATAACGAAAGAGTAAAGATAAGGCCAAAATACATTGTGCATCAAATGTATAAATGATGTTGGGAATTGTTCATCCCAAATGACATCACAAGGAACTCGTAATGACCATACCGAGTCCTGAAAGTAGTCTTCGAGATATCTGCCTCCCGAATCCTTAACTGATGATAACCTGAACGCAAAATCAATCTTGGAAAACACTCGGGCCCCTTGTAACTGATCAAATAGGTCATCAATATGAGGCAAAACATACCGGTTCTTCACTGTAACTTTGTTCAACTGGCGATAATCAATGTACATACGCATAGAACCATCTTATTTCTTCATAAATAAGACAGGAGCACCCCAAGGTAATACATTGGGCCGAATGAAACCCTTATTAAGCAATTCCTGTAACTGTTCCTTCAACTCATGAGGGGTTATATGATAAGGAGGAATTGAGATAGGCTGAGTGACCGGCAACAAATCAATGCCAAAATCAATATCTTTATCGGGCGGCATGCCCGGAATATCAACTGGAAACACATCATGTAAGTACCTCACTACTGGGACTGGATCAACTGTAGGCTATCAATACTAATATCTCTTACATAATCTATATACGTATCACACCCCTTCTCAACCATCTGCTGAGCTTTAAGAAATAAAATAACTCTACTGGAAGTGTAATCTAAGGTACCCCTCTACTCTAGTCGCGGTAAATCTAGCATAGCTAGCGTCACGATTTTGGCGTGACAATCAAGAATAGCATAATGGGGCAACAACCAAACCACGCCCAAGATAACATCAAAATCCACCATACTGAGAAATAATAAATTGGCTCTGGTCTAAAAACCACTAAGAGAAATCAAATACGATCAATAAACGCGATCCATAATAAGAGAATCTCTCATAGGAGTAGACACATAAATAGGGAACTCAGAGAATCCCGAGGTACTCCCAAATACAGGGTAAAATAAGAGGACACATAAGAATAAGTGGAGCCTAGATCAAATAGAACCGATACATCTCTATGAAAGACTGGAACAATACCTGTAACTACAGAATCAGAAGAAATAGCCTTTGTACGAGCAGGAAGAGCATATTATCTAGCCTGGCCTCCCCATCTAGGGCGACCTCTATCACCCGACCTCCACCTTGGGCTGACTGAGCAGGTGGGGTGGCAGCTGGTGCTGTAATCATAGCTTGAGAACTTAGTGGAGCACGTTGTGACTGAGAAGTCTGTGGAGGTGCATCTCTCCTAAATTTGGGTAAATCCCTCACCATATGGCGAGTGTCACTACACTCAAAACAAGCTCTTAGAGGACATGGTGGCTGTGACTAGCTTGGGCCAGGTCTGCTGGACTGACCGATAATAGCACCTCGTACAGGAGGAACACTAGATATTGGAGGTGCATAATAAGGCTCCTGAGGTCTAGAAAGAGCTGCAATACCACTGGCAGCTGGAAGAGCTGAATAAACGGGGTGACTCGCATAACCCCTACCATGAAGAACTGCAGCTGGGGCACGGGCACCAGAATAATGGCCCAACTCATGAGACCTCTTAGCCTCTCTCTCCTCCCTATCCCGAGCAAGAATGCCCTCCACTCTCCTTGCAATACTTACCACCTACTGATACGCGATATCTATCTCTAAATCTTGGGCCATGCTAGTCCTGATACTGGGAATGAGCCCCTCAATAAACCGATGAACCCTCTCACAAACTGTAGAAACCAAGGTCGGTGCATGTCTACCCAAGTGACTAAAACAGAGTGCATACTCTAAAAAAGTCATGGTACCCTGGCACAACTTCTCAAACTTCGTGCACCATGCGTCCCCGAGGCTTTAAGGTACGTACTTTCTCAAAAACATGTCCGGGAACTAAGTCCATGTAAGGTAAGTTGCCTCAGTCGGACTGTCTAACTCATAAGTACGCCACCAATGATAGGCTTCTCCTCGAAGCTGAAAGGCTGTGAAAGGAACCCACTCGACTCTTCTATGCCCATATTGTAGAGGATATGGTGGCACTCCTCCAGAAATCCCTGAGCATCCTCTGATGCTAGACAACTGAATGTAGGAGGGTCTTACTTCTTGTACCTCTCAAGCCTCTGCTACTCCTCCTCTAAAAATGATGCCCTACCTCGAGATGAGCCGGGGTTACAGGCGATACCAGTATAACCTTTGTGATCTAATCAACCTGAACCCGCTTCTCTAGGGTACGGGCGGCGGGAGTTTGTGCTCCTCCCAGGGCTAAAGATGTGGTTGCAGCAAGGGGAATCAACATTGCCAGAGCTAGAGTGTTGTACATGCTCATGAGCTGTGCAAGGGTCTCCTGAAGAGTTGGAGTAGTAGTAGTAGTAGGCGTATCAGGTGTCGGTGCTCCGGTTGGAGCTACTGGTGGCTCCTCTGCACAGCTTGCCCGGATGCTCTGGCTGCACCACGTGCGCATCCTCGGCTTCTACCTCGGCCCCAGCCTCTACCTCGGCCCCGGCCTCTTACGGCTCTAGCAGGGGGTGCGGGTGCCTGGTCATCCATTGTAGCACATGTCTTCACCATCTGTGTGAGAGAATAGAAGATAGAAGTTTAGAATTTCTAAATAAATAATCTCGCACGACAAGGAATCAAATGAAGTGGAATTTTCCTAACAATTCCATAGCCTACCAAAGATAAGTAGATACGTCTCCGTGTCGATCTGCGAGACTCTAATAAACCGGCTTGTGACTCACGACTCCTATGAACCTAGAGCTCTGATACTAACTTGTCACGACCCAATTTCTCTCTCCATGAACTACCGTGACGGCACCTAGTCTCTATGACTAGGTAAACCTAATATTGCGTAAATGAAATGAAACACAAAGATAACAACTAACAGATATAGTTAATAAGCAGAAACAATGCAACTCGACATATACAATAATCAACTTTCCGAAAACCTGAAATGTCGTAATGTCACAATATTCTAAGAGTTTCTAACTGATCTATACATTCATGTTTGAAGAAAACAAGGGGGAAATAAACACAAGGGGATCGAAGGGGACTCCGAGGTCTGTGAACGCGGTGGATGTACATTGAAGTCTCCTGAAGCAGCAAACACACAACTAGACTCGAGGCTGATAGCTAGTACCTGGATGTGAACACGGAAAACATGTGCACGAAAGGGAATGAGTACACCATAATAGTACCCAGTAAGTACCAAGCCTAACCGAGGTCGAGTAGTGACGAGATCATATCAGGGCCCTACTGAAAAATATATAATAAGATAAGGCAGAAAAGAAACATCATTATAAAATAAAGACCGAAATTAACATGCATGAAATCGTAGAAGTCAAAGGCTCAATATACGGAAATAAGAACAAGGGATATCCCAGAATACCGTGCCGTAGTCCCAAACGTAAATTCAGTACACGAGTGTGAGCACGTGATTTTTGCCCTATACGAGAATTACTCCCAAAAAATTCAAAATAAAATAATTTTGTTTGTTTGCAATTGTCGTGAATTTTGTGTTAATTTTCTATCATTATTTGCATTTTTTTTCTTTTTTGCATATTTATTTGTTTGAATTAATGAAAAAAATACAAAAAAATATGTTGCATTTACATTTAGGACTTAATTTTACAATTAGGAGTAATTAAGCAAGTTTTACAAAAAAGAAAAAAAATCACAAAAAATAACATACTTCGCATTTTAGTGTTTAATGTCAAAATTGTGTGATTTCTTTTAATTTGATATTTAATTATTTGTGATAATTACTACTTAGAGTTAATTAATATTTTTAGGATAATTTGGTCGAGGTTAAATTTAGATTTTTATTTTTATTTTAATTGGGAAAGAAAATTGAAAAGGAAAAGAAAATAAGAAGGGGAAAATCGGATTTGGGCCAATTCCAATTCAATTCACCCAAGCCCAAACCAAACACCCTTATACCCAACCAAAATACCCACAAACCAAGCCCAAACCCTTAAAAAATTTGATCCACTCCATCTCCCCACTCAATCTTGACCGTTGATCTATATTAGATCCAACGGTCCGGAACTCACCCATTTTTAATATAAAAATTGTTCAAAAAAAACCCACCCCCTCATTTCTAAACTCCTCATTCTTCCACTTCTCTCACATCTCTCTAAACTTAAAACCTCTCTACCTCCCTCTTCTCCCTCCGTCGTCGCCACCGCCGCCACCGCCTCCCATCGGAATTCTTTTCCGGCGGCGGCCTACCTCTAAATTCCCTCAAATTCACACAATCTTCTCCTCTTCTCATCCTCTACCTCATCTTATCAACCAAACTCCCCAAAGCCCAACCAAAATTCGTAGATCTTAGATCTAAAAAAGTCAAAACCCTAGATCTACCCCTTTTTTTATGTGCATTTTTCTAGCCGTTAAAAAATCCTCCGGTCAAGATCTCTCATCAAGGATCTTAGATCCAAGACGAAAATCTTGATTTGAGGATTTTTTCACGGTTAGACCCATGTAATTTTGTTATTTAATTTTCACCTTCCTTAATTTATTTATGCATTTATATTTTTCGTATTTTTATTCTCGTTATGTATGTTATTTTGTGTATTTTTATTTTATTTATTTTATTTTCTATTTTTTTATTTTATTTATATTCTGCACAATTTTTTTTATCCGATTTTTTTTTTCTATTTAACGTATTTTTTTGTAACGTCTGTTATAATTAATTAATTACTTAAGTAATAGTTAACTAAAATATGGAAAAAAGATGTGTAGATAGATTTAACTAGATAAAAATGATAAATAGATTAAAAAAATTATTAAAAAATATAGTATTTAGATTTTGTTTTTATTTTTATTATTTTTACATCTCATCAATTTAATTACTGTTATTCTATTAAATATATTATGTAGTTATTAATGGGGTTGTAGATGTATATATATTATACACTCCACATATACATTTATTTCTCTCACACTAACCCACTAATTTATGTCTCATCATGCCCACTAATTTATGTTTCATCGTGCCCACTAATTTATGTCTCGTCATGCCACTAGTTTATGTCTCATCATACCCACTAGTTTATGTCCCCTCATATCCCAAAATCCTCTATAAATAACCTCTCTTAGACAAAAAAAAGGGAGGAAAAAAAATATTCTGAAAATACTGAAATATAGAGAAGATTATAGATTTTGGATAGCTAAAAATATACAGAGATTTAAGAGAAGAAAATTCTGAAAAACAATCAAAAATAGATAAATATTTGAAGAAATATTGTTTCATTGGTGCATTTTTATTTAATTTTCAAAGTTTCGAATTCCTTTGATCTTGGTTTGAACTGGTTTTCTGGTGCTAGTTTGCTATTCTCCTGCTGCTGAGTCCTCATTTTTCTGTTTTGTTTTCGAATTCCAGGTACATTTTTGAGCTTTGCTTTAATGTAAATTTCGGTTGGAAGATGGGAATGAGAAGTTAATGCATGACAGCAGATTTATTTAAATTTTATTTTAGATCGTATGAATCCTTGAGTATTTCATCTAATTTCAGATCTTGAATAATGAGATTTACATAAATTATACTTAATTTGGGACTGTTGGCATGTTAGCCATGTTATGAATCAGTCTTAGCCTTTGATAAGATGACTTGTGCATGTTTGATAATGGATTGTGTTCGATTTTTAGGCTAAGGGTTTTATTTGTTATCACTTTTCATAAATCATTCACTGTTGAAATTTTAATTATGTTTGGATAATGGTTCATATTTGAAGTGATGTTGAAGATAATGAATTTGTTTAAAATTATTTTGAAGAAGCCTTAGCTTAAACAGGTTCTAGTTATAGGATGTTATTTAAAAAATTGAAAAAATAAATAAACAAATAAATAAATAAAAAGAAGTAGTTGCTGCTTGGGGAATAATTTCTATTTATATGGAGTTCCTTATCAGTTAGTATAATATGTAAAACATGGATCAAAAGTACATACTGATTGATTAACTCCTATTTTTTCCAACTTTGTACGCTTCTTGTATTTAAATTAGTAGGTCATTCGTGTGTTATGATAGTTTAGTAAGGCAATTGAATTTTTTATTTATTTATATATATATTTTTTAAAGTAATGGATAATCATACACGCCTTATTCACAACAACTTCCATAATGCACTGACCTCTTTTAATTAATATTAACTCCATAGAACTCTAGGCGTGCCATTTAATAAATTTCCATGGCCCTCGCAAAGTTAAAAATATGTAGTTGCTTTAGGCCCGTTATTTAAATAATATTACCTTCCTAAACTCGGGTGCACATTTATGTGACCCAAATTCAAATCTCAACGGAGTCGAAATATGTCAATAACCACGAATACATTTATGTGACGCGGTTCGAGATGTATTTTCACGACGTTGTAATTTTTATAAAATAATAATAATCAAAAGCGGTTAAAAGATAAAAATGCACATAGGTTTGAACTTGTATTAAAATTAGATTTTTAGCCAAATATAACAGTTGAGCGATTGTGCTAGAACCACGGAACTCAGGAATGCCTAACACCTTCTCCCGGGTTAACAGAATTTCTTATTCAGAATTTCTGGTTCGTAGACTTCAAAAGAAAAGTCGAAATTTCCTCGAGTTGGGATTTAAAATAAATCAGTGACTTGGGACACTAAATAAACTATCCCAAGTAGCGACTCTGAATTGAATAATTAATCCTATTTTGATTGTCACTTAAATTGGAAAAAAAAATCCCTTTATTATACCCTTATACACTCCTTCAGGGGGGTGTAGGCGTGAAAAAAGGAGGTGTGACAACGAGGATCTCCTGGAATACCGTTTTGTAGTCCCAAAATAAATATTCATTGCAGGGGGATCTCTCGGAATACCGTTCCGTAGTCCCAAAATAAATATGCGGTGCAGGAGATGTCACGAAATACTGTTCAATAGTCCCAAAGTAAATATGCAGCTCAACCCAATATAAACAATAGTTACAGCAAGAAGACCTACCGTTTAGACTAAATTCAATCAAGGAGAGTAGGTAATTTTACAAAACATGCGGCACATAGTTCAAATAGATAGTTAAAACACGTAGGCATGCTTTCCTAATCTAACCGGATAGTACATATGCTAGTGTTGTTCAAACAAGGAGAAAACATGCTATGACTTAGTGAAAATGGAGCTTTACAACAAATAGCCCGTGTACGTACCCGTCACCTCATGTACAGGGGGGGGCTCATATATAAAACAATACCAAATTCTAAGGGGAGTTCCCCCCCACAAGGTTAGGCAAGCCACTTACCTCGAATCAAGCTCAAATTATCCGGAATAATGCTCTTTCATGAATATCCGACTCCGAATGGCTCAAATATAGCAAAAACCAATTACATAACATAAATATAGCTACAAGAATCTAATCTAGCTAAAGAATCAAAGCTTAGGCAAGATTTTAAAAAAGCGCCTAAAAAGCCTCCCCGGGTCCACGTCTCATAATCGGGTAAAAGTCACAAATTATGAACACCCATTCACTCACGAGTTCACCCGTACCAAAATTATCCATATATGATGCCTAAAACCCATTCAAAATTGAGAAATTCGATTGGGGAACTTTTCCCCCATTTTCCAAACTTTCTCACTCAAATTCCTTGATTAAATGAAAAAAAACAACAATAGATTAATGAAATGTAACTAAAATCGAGTAAAGGTATCGTTACCCACAAGTTCCCTCTGAAAATTACTCAAAATTTTGCCTTAATTCGAGCTCTCTAGGTCTAAAAATGGAGAATGAAATGAAACCCTTGATTTTGCCCTTTTTCTGCCAGTCAAACCGCACCTGCGGACTCTTCTTCACACATGTGCTGCAGGTGCGGAGGATCACGTAAGTCCTTAGGTCCACTTCTATGAGCAGTGGGCCGCACTTGTGTGCCCGCTTCTGCGAAATCTCTTTCGCTCATGTGGTCCTTCACATCTGCGGTTCATTCCTCGCATGTGCGGGCATCGCAGATGCGGATATAACCTCGCACCTCCGATCACGACCTGGGTTGCCCAATCTCGCTTCTGATCTTCAAGTCTCACTTGTGCTATCCAAGTCCCGCTTCTGCGGGCTCGCACCTGTGGTGACCTCTTCGCAGGTGCGATTACACCAGTATCAGAAAATCTTCAGCAATGGCCTAAGTCCAATTTTCAACCCGTTGAGCATCTGAAACATACACGATGCCCCCGAGACCTCAACGAAATATACCAACCAATCCTAAAACACCATACGAACTTAGTCGAGCCCTCAAATCATCTCAAACAACGCCAAAATCACGAATCACCCTCCAATCCAAACGTTAAAAACATAAAATTTCAAAATTCTACAACCGATGCCGAAGTCAACCAAACCACGTCCGATCGACCTCAATTTTTGCACACAAGTCATGTTTAACACTAAGACATACTCCAACTTTCTGAATCGGATTCCGACCCTGATATCAAAAATTCCACTATCGGCCCAAAACTCCAAAAATTCAACTTTCGCCATTTTCAAGCCTAAATGAGCTACAGACCTCGAAAATACAATCCGGACATGCCCCTAAGCCTAAAGAGCTAAAGGAATAGACGAAATTCCATTTAGGAGTCATCTTTACAAAAAAAACGACTACGATCCAAATTGTAAGACTTAAGTTTTCCATTTAGGGACTAAGTGTCCCAAAACACTCTGAAACTCAAAACGGCAAGTCACTACAGCAGAAAAAAATACGGGGGAAGCAGTTAATATGGGATCAGGGCTCTAACTCTCAAAACAACGGGACAGATCATTACACATTGATTTCATCACTCATTCAACGTTCGTAGGCATCACAATTTGTCCTTGGGTCGTCACACTTGTTAAGTTGAATCCGTCCAAAAGCTTGTCTTATCTGTCAACTCTACTTGCTCTAGGACTCTTAGTTGAATAATATTGGTCGAACTACCTAGATCATCCAACACATTTTAGTTTAAAATCTAAAATATTTAAAGATTACGAGCACGTAGTTTTTGCCCGATGAAATATACTCCTACAAAATTCACAAAAATAGATTTGTTTTAATTATTTTAATTTTTATAGATTTTTTTAAATTTCTTGTTAATTGTTGTTTGTATTTAGTTGCATATTTAACATTTTAAATTATAAAAAAATACCAAAAAATATCCAAATCATCATTACATAGCATTTTAGGCCTTAATAGTATTTAGGATTTAATTACACGAGTTAAATGCATTATTAAATAAAAATCACAAAAATACAATAATCATGTATACTTTATAGCTTTTAGGTTTAATTAATTAGCATTAAATTAGCTAGTGAAAATAGGTAAGATCAATTCTATAAAATTGATTAAATTAGAGTCTAATTTAGGATTTTATTTAGCATGTTTATGATTTTAATTAATGAAATTAGAATTTTTAGAATCAAAGAAGAGGAAGAGAAAAAGAAAAGGAAAGCGCAAAAAATGCTTTAAACATTTTTAGGTTTTGGTTAATTAGTTGGTGTTTTTTATTCACATTTCTATTAGTTTAATATTAGGAAAAAATAAAAAATTGGCTAATTGTAAAAAAGTTGGACAAAAAAATTGAGATTAACCAAAGAGGAAATGGATGATACAGGAAGAAAGTCGCAAAGCAGAGAATGACGCGCTAAAAAAGCAGCCAGAGAAAAGTTCATATATCTATAGATGATGAGATAATTTATAGCTAGAATTGTAGGATTACCTAAATTTTTGGAAGCAAATATATGATTTTTTTTAAAATCATGATTAGAATTTTATTTTAGTTAATTAAATCTCAGCCATTAAACTTTTAACTATGCCATGTGTCTTTTATTCAAGTAGGAGCTTTGGGGAAAATGGGAAATGGAGGGGAGTTGGAACCAAAATTTACATTTCTTAAAAGTTTGGGGGTTCAATTGCACTATTACACATCTACAGAGGACCCAATAAAACCCAGCACCACCACGCGACCCCGTCCCATCCCAAACGGAAACTCAGTCGGGTGTGATGGAGGAAGAGGGAGCTGGATTCAGGCTAAGCAAGAGATTCTCCGATAAAGGAGGTGAAGTAGATTACAAAACTAAAGCTGGCACAGCGTGGTCTCACAATTTCCTTAACCAGAAGCCATGGCACCCTCTCTCTTACCCAAACCAACGTCGCAAGTGGATTGCCGAACAGACTCATGCCCAGAGAGAACAACGTGCTAACGAAATTGCTCGCGAGGTTTGTTTTTTAACTCTATTTTTCAATTAACCCCATATATACCCAGTTCGTTTTTCATGAGACGATTTTCTCGATTTGGGTTTTTTTCGTTTGCTTAGTTTTGTCAAAAAGTTTCAATTTTGTTCGCTGCTTTTGTCGCTTTTCTGATTTGGGTGTGTGTTTCAGTATGCTCAAGAACAGGAGTTTTTTCGTCAGACTGCTCTTGTCTCCAAGAAAGAGAAAGAAAAGGTAACCATTTTTAGTTATTAAGTTTTGCTTGTTTTTTGGGTTATTTTTACCCTATTTAATCCCTTTTTTCTCATTAGAACAGTTGCATTGTTTGGTTAAAAATAGCATTTTTTAATCTTACATCCACATATTTCTTCAAGGAAAAAGATGAATAAGAATTGGTTATTCAATGATTACATGTTTAAATAATTTGAATCAGTTTCATAATCCAAAAACAAACAGGTATACTATTTTTGATGCATTTATATGAATCATGGCCTATTCTTTTCATGGGTGTAAAATATGAAGCAAATAGTATTGCACGTGCGGTATTTTGGGATGTTTTTGTGTGGAGATTGATTTGTTTCTCTGACAATGTTGTTAGATGGAGATGATGAAAGCTGTTAGCTTTATGTATGTGCGACCGCCTGGTTACAATCCGGAAAGTGCAAAAGCTGCAGAGATTGCTGACGAAGCACAAAAGCAGGGGCAGGTGCATGGCAGCACTTCTCAAGACACATCTGCAGCAGGGGTCTCCACTTCTGGGTAATGCTGCTAAGCTGCTGTAGTTTTCGATGATTCTAAACCTAAATTTGTGAAAGAGACCGCTGCACAATGTATCATTGATTGTAAAATTTAGACTCACTTTTATTACTTTAATTCGTCATAGGAGACCTGAAGTGCCACCTGTTCACGAGAAAAAGAAACCAAGGCCAAAGGATGTTTTTGGCCGTCTTTTGCCAACTGAAGAAGAATTTGAAGTGCTTAAGAATGCTCCAAGGTATGTGTTTTTTTCCTTCAGGATTGATAACCAAGTTACGGAATTATATTTGACATCAACTTTTCAGTTTCAAGCTATTTGAATTTGAGGAGCTTTATAGTTTAGCAGTTTGTTTTACTAAAGCTGCTTGGAACGACTTGTTGTTGTGGCAGTTTTATGAGCTATATTACACCTTCTCTTTTCTTTATTCCCTTTCAAGGAGTTGTATGACATCAAAGAAGGAAAATAGCGTCTTGTGATCCCTAGAAGGAAACATTTCTCCCTTAAATGTCTATTAGCTGACTAGACATTATGTTGCAAAGCATTGAATATCAGACACATTGTATTCTGGTATATAACTTGGAGGGAAATAGTGACCAGACATGTATGAAGTAAACTTTTGAAGTGGTGATTCCTTAGGTATATTTTTTTCTTTTATAATAAGTCAAGCTATTCATCACTATTTCACCAAGATCGTGTTTATAATATTGTCTCTTGTTGCTCTCTTGAGCCGAGGGTCTCCTGGAAACAACCTCTCTGCCCCTCGGGGTAGGGGTAACGTCTGCGTAGATATTACCCTCCCCAGACCCCACTTGTGGGATTATACTGGGATGTTGTTGTTGTTGTTGCACAATTACTTGAATTGACTAAATCCGCTGGATGTAATTGTGCCTTTCTCTTTGTTATTGCATAAGCATTTCTCACCTCCTTTTTATCAATGTGCTACGGTTTTTCTCCGTCCTCCTAGTTTTGGAACTAGGATTCGAGGTAAAATTAGTGTTTGTAGGGTTAATAGCCTGTTTGGCCAAGCTTATTTTTGGGCCAAAAGCACTTTTGACCAAAAATTGAGGTTTTTGGCCAAACTTCTGGAAGGAAAAAAAGTGCCTTTGAGGAGAAGCGGAAGCAGTTTTGGAGAAGCAGAAAAAAGTAGCTTCTCTCCAAAAGCACTTTTGAGAAAAATACACTTAGAAGCAGTTTTTAACAGCTTGGCCAAACACTAATTGCTACTCAGAAGTGTTTTTCAAACTAATTAGCCAAACACAAACTGCTTCTTACCAAAAGTACTTTTGAGAAAAGCACTTTTGAAAAAAGTGCTTCTTAAAATAAGTTGATTTTTGCAGCTTGGCGAAACGGGCTATAGATGGGAATATGTGACATTCAGTGCTAGTAAGGTGATTGTATTTTGTTTTAACGGGAAGTATATGCAGGGTAGGAAATAAAAGAAATAGAAGCTCTCACAATGAGAGATAAGGGATTGAGGTAAGCTACGATTTGGACAAGATGAGAACTGATGTCTCAGTTAAGAAGACTGAGACATCATCATCTCATCTTGAGAAGACAATCCGCTTACTTCATTAAAAAACAAATGTCTCTGTTGAGATGACTGCAACATCAAACCTTGCCTTCTATCCGTTGTATACCCTTATTTGGACCATCAGTTGGTGGTTATAACTAAATTAACTGGTTAGCCTTGACTTCATAAATTTGTAAGAGAATACCAAACTTAAAGGACCTACAAAGCACCAAAGCAACCAGCAAGTTCAACTGCCTCTCTCTTTCTACTCCAGTAGAGAAGTAGAAGATGACTTACCCTACAAGTTTACCTTCCTTGTCCTCCTTCCTGTTCTTCAAACCAGCTAAGCATATTCCTCAACTCAAAGAAATATACTTGGACACACGGGCCTGGCCTAGTGGTAAACGAAGTAGGTGCACACTATGTTGCTCGTACTCTCTGGAAATGTGGGCGGATACGTGTCGGGTTCTCCAAAAGTAGTACATTTTTGAAGGTCCGACACGGGTACGACTACATTTAGAGAGTCCGCGCAACATAGGGTGCACACTTTGGAAATCAAGGTTTGTATCCCCGCGGCAAAACGTACTATGAGATTTCTTCTATATCTGCCTAAGATTACTCGGTATCTGTGCTAGTGGGAGATAGTAAGTATTTGATAGAATAGTTGAGGTGCATGCAAGTTACCCGTGACATCACTCTAAAAAAAGGACATATACTTGGATGCATAGAGTTAATATGTCTTCAATTCATGCTATCTTAGTGCCACTCAAAAATCATTTTGATGAGATTCTTTTTTTCAAAAGTTCCTTATTTGCTGCGAATTGAGTTTAGGATGTTCACTTCTTCTTTTTTCCGCCTCTAAACAGAGTTTTCCACATTCAGATCAACCTTCCAAATGTCTAGTGATGCCTTTGGGGGCCGGGTGAGCTCTATATCCACTACTTTACATGAGTACACCTTTTTGGGCTGCTATGATATTAATACAAATTTTTCAGAAACAATTTTATATCCACTCCTTTTGAGGATCTTGTCATCAAGAGGATTTTAAGTTGCTATATCGATAAGTCACTAGATGGATCTTACTCCTCCCTTAAAAATGTTGAATTATCTTTATTTAGGTTTCTCTTTGTAGTAGATTTTGTTTTCCTCGAATGAAGTCCCTAAAGGGGGAATCAAAGAAAAGATGGAGCTACTGATACTATGCTTGTTCTCATTGGAGAGGGATCGATGAGGTGTCAAACGTTTTGTTTTTTTATTTTTTATATTTGCTTAAGGAAGAGAGTGATTTCAGCAATAGAGATTTGCTGCCCAAGAACATCATCTGGTGGGAAGTCATTATCTAGGCTCCACAAAAGAGTGTAATTGTCTTATATGCAATAGGCATTATGCGGGATGTTAGGGTGATAAAATGGTGAAACTAAAATGAAATTTTCCAAATCCTTGACCTTTTCTACTTTTCTTCATACTAGAATCTTATTTCAGTATTTCCAAGCTACAACGACGGGAGTTATATTCATGCTAAGAAGATTGATGGAAATTCATTGCGAGAGGAAGCATAACCTACGCGATAGTCATTGACATGGGAAAGCATATAATAGAGTGCCATGAGAAGTCCTTCAGTGGGCGTTGGAGAAGAAAAAAGTTGATATTAATCATATAAATTTCATAAAGGATATTTACAAAGGTGTTGTCTCTAGTGTTAGAACAGTGTAGGAGAGACAAAATAGTTTTCTATTACAGTAGGTGTACACCAGGGATCTGTCATTAGATCAATACTTTCAATAATTGTTTACGCTAGTTATGGATGGGCTAACTAACATTATACCGGGTGAGGTCTTATGGTTTGATATTAGCATACGATTGTGTTAATTGACGATACTATCGGAAGTGTCAACCAAAAACTTAAACTATGGAGAATCACGCTAGAGAGTCAGGGTTGTAGTATGAGTAAAATAAGACTACACTTAGCCACAAATGAAGAGTGAAGTTGCGGTTATATGGTTTGTACACGAGGTTTCTCCCATCATTAATAAAATTATTTACTTTATCCGGAGAAAAGAAGAGTGAAGTTGGGGTGAGATTAGACGGGATTATAGAGCTTAGACACAAATTGTTATGACTAGGCTCGATGAGATGCAAACTGTTTAGATGTTTAGGTTTGATGTTTAAGAGGATGTTGTGATAGATGAAGATGTGATGCATAGAATGAGAATAAGATGGTTGAAATGGATAAATATTACCAGAGTGTTATGCGATAGGAAAATACCTACCAAAGTGAAAGGCAAGTTTGGCACAATGGTTGTAAGGTCGATAATCTTGGACCTCTAAGTTCCAATATATCAACAAGATGAGTGTCATAGAAATGTGAAGGTTAAGACTATGTGCAGTCATACAAGATTAGAGCGGATTAGAAATGATGACATTCGGCCGAATCAGTGTTTTGGATAGCGTGCGGCGACAAATAGCGACGAGGGCCCGCTTCTCTGAGGCGAGAGGTGTGCAGTGAAGCGTTCACCTTTTTTATGTGAAGCGACAATTTATACAAAAACATAAAATATTATATATATATATATATAACTAAAAACTCAATAACAATAGTGTATTAATAAATGTATCATTCAAAAACTAAAGACTCAATAAGTAGTCATAGACTCATAGTAGATTCATAAATTAAAGTCTAATAGTCTAAACTCAAACAAGTAACATGTATTCTTCTTCAACTCAATATTCAATTAATTCTACTCTATACGGCCATCAATTTATAATAGAAAAAACAGAGCAACAAATAGCATAAAAAAAATACAGTCTTTGCTCTGAAAAAATGAGCTGAAAGAGATGATGGAAGAAACAGAGCAAAGAAAGAAAGAAAGAAGAAAAACAGAGCTGGGCTGAAAGAGAAGAAAAACAGAGCTGAAAGAAGAAGAAAAATTGCGATCACGGAAGAAAGAAGAAGAAAAAGAAAAAAGAAAGACCAACAATTGTGGTCGACCACAAAAAAGAAGAAAGTAGAAGAAGAAGAAAAGAAAAGAAAGAAACATACCTGGGGAAGAAGGAGTCACTGATGGCTGAATACTATGGAACCCAAGCCCTAATTTTGTGAACCCAACCCCTAATTTGTCGAAGGAGAACTGGAGAAGAAGGTCGCTGCTCGTATCGTGAGAAGAGTTTTAACCCAAGCCCTAATTTTTGTTTGACTTTTAGTAATAAACAAATGCCTTTTATTGCGTTATATTCAAATAGTGACGCCTCGAATCGCTTCTCGCATCGCAGCACCTCTCACTATAAAGGCAGAGGCGCGCTCTTTTCTTCATCGCTACGCAACAGACCAGGAATGACGACACTGCCTCGCATCGCATCGCTACACGCTTTTAGTCCTGTAGCGAGCGCTATTTATAACACTGGGCTGAATGTACTAGCAACGTACAAAGAGGATAAAATGAGAGGTCACTTGAGATGGTTTGGACATGTCATGTGTCGAGCTCTAGAGGCATTGCTCTATAGGTGTGAAACCATGGTGATTGAAGTGTGCTAGAAAAAGGGGACGAGTTATCCTAAGAAATTATATGAAAGAAATTGTCTTGAAAGACTTATAATCTCTTGAAATCCATACAGACTTAGCGAAAAATAGGGTATAATAAAAGAAAAAGATCCATATAGGTGATATCAATTAGTTTCGATTAAGGCTTTTACTCATGTAGTGCACTTATACTTTATCAAAGAAATCATGTTAGTACTCTTACTTTAAAATCCAACATAGCTAGGAATATTTTATCTTGTTAGAGGTCTGTTATCCAGTAGAAAATGTTAAAACCTAGTGTTGGAGAAGATAGTGAGGATTCACACCAAACCCAACTAGCTTGGGATTAAGCCAGAGTTGTTGTTGTAATCTTTTTCTGTGCTTTATTGGCTTCCTTGGTGGTAATTACTGAATACTTTATTTCCAATGCAGAGCCAATTCTGATTTTCTTTGAGTTAAATAATGTGATTGTGCAAATTAAGATCTTCCTGTTGTTAATATATCTTCCTCGTTTTGCTTCGGTCTATTCTCTCTCTCTCTCTTTTTTTTTTTCCTTTCAATCTATTATGGTGGAACTGAACTTGTGGTAGCTTTTGCCTTCCGATTACCAAGATATATTGATGCCAGATGATTGTTCTTCACCTCTAGGTTGGAAACAGGTGTTGCTGGAAGGGCCAAACCGTTTGGAATTGAGATACGTAATGTCAAATGCGTCAGATGTGGAGCCTTTGGCCATCAAAGTGGTGATCGTGAATGTCCATTGAAAGATGCTATTATGCCAAATGAAGAGAGTCGAATAAAAAGAGATGATCCTTTAACTGCTATCCTGGCTCAGACAGATGCTTCTGAGGTGAATGGCCTATGTTTATGTGTGCATGCATGGTTTTTTTTCCTTTTTCTCCACCCACAAGCTAAAGTGGGCTGTTTGCGCGCGCATGTTTTACTTTTTCTTACATAGCCATTATGACTGGACCAGTTGACCTCCCACCAAAAAAAAGAGAAATAGAAAAATTTGTGATAGGGGTTGAAACAGTGAATTTAATGGAGATAGGTTAAGAATTTGTTTTCCATGTTACAGTATGCTGAAAAGCTTCAATTTTCAAAGAAAAATAACTTGTTAAAAACATTTCGCTAAAAGGAAGTAGGAATTAGAGTGCTGGAAATCCTCCTTTAGAGAAAGGAATCATATTATGGAGTAGATCTCGCTTTCTTCAGAGAAGGGGAGTCATATTTTGGTGTAGATTCTTAACTTTTTGGTATACTGCTTGTTTACAGGAGAATTTTTCCATTATTAATAAGGTTATTTACCTTGTAAAAGAAATGCTCCTTTAGAGAAACATATGCTCTGGGGTAGAGCCTCCTCTATTCATTGTTGATGCAATTTCACTTAAAGCACCCGTAAGTTGATCCATAAGGATGCCAAGAAACCTCTTCTCTTCCGGAAGATATGTACTTGGAGCTCTAAGCTAGGAAAGTTGCTCTATTTCTTGTAGTCTGTAGAAAACAACGTATAGATCTGTCTCATCTTTCCAATTGTACAGTTCATTAAGTTTCCAAGTTTTAGGCTCTGTTTCATTTTTCCATCTAAAGCTCTAGGGTTACAATTTGCCATCTTAAAAGTCAATTCATTGTACACTGACCACTTTCAAGGGGCAAACTGGTCACTATAGAAAACGAAAGAAAGAAGGATTAAGCTGAATCAATTTTGTTGAGTTATATATTGTTCCACATACTCTCTTTAAGGACATGCCCTTTGTAATGGGCATCTGAAAGGGTTTATAAAGGTTTTGAACTACATCAATTGTCTAAAAGTCTCGGGTTGGATACTCATATTGTTTCATGCATTGTCAAAATCAACTTTTGAGACGCTCATTTTTGCACGTGTATGTATACAATCGTATCCAAGTGTGAACTTCAATATTGTGATGCCCACATAAGAACCTCAAAATTGGGTTGCACATGTTGGAGGAAGTTGAAGTATATGATATCCCACATGGGGTACATTAGGGCACTCTTAAAGGTTTATAAAGGTCTTGGTCTACTCTCCTATCATTTCCTTAATGTTTTTAGTTGGGTACCTACTGCCTAGATTTTCCACAAGCTCGTCAAAACAATTGAAAGAAATGACCCCCCCCCCCCTCCCCCCCCACACACATTAAAAAAAAGGAAATGGACTAAAAAATAATGTTGCAAATTTTGTAGTTATCATGGAAAAGCAAAGTCTTGAACTTCATTAATTAAGGGGTAGAGAGTCTTAATTAAGACGTGAACGTGGCCTAGGAGAATTGGAAAGGAATGGCCATGACAATTTCTGTGGGAAAAAAAGCCCCCAAGGAAGTATCTTATTTTGGTTGCATGAAGTTCGTCTAACACAAAAACACTTGAGAAGAAGGGGACTGAATGATACAAAACACCTATCTTTGCATAGCGGAGTTGCAAGGGAGCTATAGTATATGCTCTTGTTTTACAAGATATGGTGTTCTCTTTGCGCTTGGGGTGATGACGCAGCTAGTGAGGTTCTAATTGAGGCGCGTCTGTTGCTGGTTGAAAAATCATCAGCTCATTTTATATGAGTGATTGACTGTACACAGAGTTAATATTTTAAATTAACGTATATTCTATTTTAGTACTAATGAAAGATGGTATTGAAAAATCTTCATAAAAAAAAGATGGTATTGAAAATATTGTCGAAATGGTAATATGATAAAGAGAATATCACATCAAAGTTAAAGTTGTTAAAGGTGTATTGAAATGGAATGATGTCGGACACTTTGAGACGTTCCAAAATGCAAAGAGAGTGATATAAGTTGTGATTGGGAGGGAGTATAGATTTTTAAATTTTTGGGCATCAGTTGGTGATGGCCGAGAACTTTCTAGAAGAAGTCTTTTGGAGCTGTTATGGGAAGAAGACTTCAAAACAACTGCTGAAAGCATGATTCACAATTCCAGTCAGCATTGGAAGGAAGGAAAGGAATCTCAAATGTTTGAAAGAAAAGCTTAAGCTCTTTGTCAGACTACCTTACCTTTTTGTAGATTGTGTTCATGAACTTTTGATTTCATTGTCTCCCTGCAGGGGTAAGCCTGACTTGTTCATAACTTACAGCAGTTCCTTAGTGCTAAAGTTGTGAATACAAAGTTATCTTTTTAAAAGGACAAGGTGTAGAGAGTTGCTAAGATTTCACCCCCTTTTCTGCCAATACGTTGCAGATTACTCTTTGAGATGAATACCAAACAATTATGAAATAATGATAAGAGTAGCATGGATCCAAGATCAAATTGTAAAGCTTAATGAGCGTGTGCCACAAACAGAAATGAGCATCGGCTGCTCATGTGCATTTAGGGAACCTGGTAAGAGGTTGATGCTTGATCTTCAAAAGCCCATCCCCTAGGCCTTCTACAGTCCTTTAACAATGTGGGTTAATGGTCAATGAAGTAGGTACAACCTGAGAGAGCAGGGTTCAAATGTCAATGGAGAGAAAATACTAGGTGAAATTCTTCTCATCTGCCTAAGCCTTGGTGGGTAGAGTTACCCGGTTCCTGAGTTGGTGGAAGATACCATGTACTTGGTGGAAGGTACCATGTACTTGGTGGAATAGTCAAGATGCGGACACCACCATTTGTTAAAAATAAATAAAGAAGAGATTGGTGATAAGATTCTGCACTCCAAACTATAGAAGGATGTGGTCTTTTTTGATGTATTCTATCAGTACCTTCTTGGTACCTTTTCAATAAAATCTTTACCTTTCCATTAAAGAAAAAAAAAAAAAAAAGAGAAAAAGAGACTGGTAATAAGATTCATCTGGTGCAACTCAAGTTAACTGTTGAGTGCCAATGTGGCATGGAAGACATTAGAGGGATCATCCTCTTTGCTCTTGGCAATACTTTCTGGACTCAAAAACATCCATGTTCTTTTAGCCCCTGCAGAATAGGGAAAGATCACATTTGGTGAAGAATCTCCACCCCTGTTTATTTTAATGGAATGTTTGGGAACTGGCTAAAAGTGGACCACTTTGACAAACGTTGTTGACTATTGGTGCTCTAAGTAAAAGAATATGGATGTTTTGAGTCCAAACCCAAAGAATATGGACAGTTTGGGGCCTTTCCATAATCTGTTAGTCATAAGTTGTTTAGCGTGCAATAATTATATCCATCTCTAGTTCTAAGATGTTTCTGCTCGCTTTGCTTTTTTGGACAATTACTGCCACCCCATGTTCGGATGCAGACTGTAACGTATGATTGGAAATTGGGGAAGGTAAGCGATAGGAAAGGAAACTAGAAGGATATGAAATGGAGGAGAGTTATTTTACTTTTGTTTGTTTTGGGTGGAAAATAAGGAAACAACAACAACAACAACAAACCCATTATAATCCCATTAGTGGGGTCGGGGGGTGGAAAATAAGGAAAGCAAGGGGGAAATGTTTGGCTTTCTTTCTCATGAATTTACTTTTACAGGTGCGCAGAGAAATAAGATTTATCCTTAAATTTTTTGTTCTTTTCTACTCAAACAAACAAGAGGAGGGAACATTTTCCCTTCTTTCTCTTCCTATCTATTCTTTCCGATAAAGTGTAAATTTCTTCACCGAACCAAAAGACGTTAATGTCCAATTTGTCTGTTTCGGCCTCTGTACAGCCTTTGAAGTGGGAGCTCAAGCAGAAGCCTGGACTCAGCCCTCCACGTGGTGGGTTCAATCTTGATGATCCCAACCAACAGATAGTTGCTGAGGACATATTTGATGAGTACGGAGGTAACATCATCTTCCCATGGCCAGTGGCAGCTCAGGTTAAATTCTTTTATAGTGTTTTATGTATATTGAATCCTAATGCCCTGTTTGATGTGCAGGATTTCTTACTGCGGATAATGTACCTGATTTGCTGGCCAGCTTATCAAGCAAACCAAGTAAGAAAAAGAAGTCCAGTAAGAGCAAGCACAAAAAGCGGTCTTCACCAGCTAGACCAGATTTACGTGATCAAGAAGAAATTACTTCATCTTGGGATGATGATGATAGAGGAAGAACCCTGAAGAAGAAAAAGCATAAGAAGAAGTCTCGAAAGCATTCTGTGTCTTCAGAGGACTCTGATAGCCATCGGAAATGTAGTAGTAACCGACAGAGACATTCACTGTCAACTAGGAGAAAGCATTCTGAGTCAAGTTCAGAGGACGATGATAATGACAGGCATAGGAAAAGAAGTAACAGACACAGACATTCACGGTCAAGTTCACCTGAGCGTGAAGATAAGGAACACAGGAAGAAGAATCATAATGAGTCAAGTAGGGGAAAGCATTCTGAGTCAAGTTCAGAGGACGATAATAATAACAGGCATCGGAAAAGGAATAACAGACACAGACGTTCACAATCAAGTTCACCTGTGCCTGAAGATAAGGAACAGAGGAAGAAAAAGCATTCTAAGTCAAGTAGGGGAAAGCATTCCGAGTCAAGTTCAGAGGACGACAATAATGACAGGTATCGGAAAAGGAATAACAGACAGAGACGTTCACGGTCAAGTTCACTTGTGCCTGAAGATAAGGAACACGGGAAGAAAAAGCATTCTGAGTCAAGTAGGGGAAAGCATTCCGAGTCAAGTTCAGAGGACGATGATAATGACAGGCATCGGAAAAAGACTAACAGACACAGACGTTCACGGTCAAGTTCACCCGAACCTGAAGATAAGGATCGCAGGAAGAAGAATCGTCACTACCATCATCATCACAGTCGGCACAATCATTCTGATTATTCATGACAATGAAGTTATATCATCTAGCTGTTGCCTCCTATAAAAGAGCTCCAAAAGCTACTAGTGATGCAAAACCAGTAAAGGGAAAAATGGTGAGCCACGTTAAACCGATGGAAGGAAAGTAATCAGTCAAATCATGGAGTTAGCTTCTTGCACCTCTGTATCTATGCAATGTTTTCATCTTGTGTGGCTATCAAATAGGGATTTTTTGGCTTCCTTTTTTAGGTTACTAGCCCTTATGATTCTCCTAATAGCAGAATGAATGCAAAATTATCTTTGGACTTGGGTTTTAAATGGTCCTATTTCTTATACATGAAGCACTTATATTCCACATTTTTTTATAAAGTGGTGCAGTTTCAGTCTTTGGACCAAACCACCGTGAGAACTCTTAACGGAAGCCACATATCGCACGAGCCTCTACCACGTGTTTTTTTCTTTCAAAAGCAACAGAATTCTCTCAGCATCTTTGAACAAAAACGATCGAACTTGTTCCCTTCTTGTCCCAATTTATTAGAACCCTAGCTTGCAAATTGGTGAGACCTAAATGACATGATTTTAGCTGAAGAGAGCGAAATCTTGTGTGGAATTGCAATAACTGTGGCCAACTTCTCTCCACAAAAAAATGTGTGTTGCTTCGCTGCTGGAGAGAATGTCAAGAAAGAAGTATGCAATTCTTGATATGAGTTGTTTCGGTTGAAAGATTCATTTCATGGAAATAATGAAAACAATCTGGAGAATTACCCAAAGAAGTCTGTGAGACGTGTTTGTATGATTGTAAGATTTTGAAGTTTTGTGAGTAGTTGACTGAATAATCATACTGTGGTAAACGAATTTGTTCTTTGAAAAGCTGTCGAAGCGTTGAGTGTGTTGTTTAATTCTAGCTTAGAGAAACCAGCTTCTTTAGAGCCTCCCTCACCGGACCTCTTTATAAAATATGGGACTTCATAAATAAAAAAATTGTTTTTATAAAAATTTGCAGTTTCAGGCTGAGGTATGGAATTCTCACGGCGTTTAGTTAAAAATATGAATTATTGTGCTCCATGTATGAAACCTTATTACAAAAAATGTGCATTATTTATCTGCGTATTTTTCTCCAAAACTACAATTCAAATTCTCGAAAAAAAAAAAGAACGAACAATTCAAATTTTCGAGTTTCAACAACTCAAAGTTAAAAAAAATCCGTTCTTCGTCGTTTCTTCTATCACGGGAGGTTTGAGAGATTTCAATACCAAGTTCCGTTGCAGCATGATTAGGGTGTTTGAAGCTACATATACCCTTATCTTCTATTGATCCTCCCACCGCAACTGATCAACTCCTTCAACATCTTCAAGGCTAAGATCAAAATGAAGTCAATAATTAAAGTCCTTTCTAGTATCGCTAAACCACATCTTAACTGCATTTTTCTAGAAAAGAAAATGGCATACGATTTTATCTGCTTTGCTTTCCTCAAGATGCAGCTAGCATGATGTCACATCTGATTCAAAAAAACAAGCACCAATTATATGGACATAAAGTGGAGAGTTCAAAGGCAGATCAATGACAATAACTTAAAGCTTGTAAACAACAACAAAAATGAGAAGAAAAAAATAACAACAATAGGTCTTCTTAGTTTTATGATATTATCTATAAATTTACTACATATATCTACAATTTGACTACAATTTCTTTATTTGGTGCAGAAAAATAATATTTTAATATACAGTGTCTCCAGATTGTAGATAAATTGTAGGCAAATTATAGTTTACTTATAGTTTATAGTTAATTTGTAGATAAATTGTAGATAAAATGTAGATATATTGTAGATACTATATTTTTAATATTGTAAATTTTTTTTCTTTGTGTTTGTTCTGAAAATGTAGGTGATGGCTTCAACAGATCATATACATACTATGTTGGATGGTGTGAAGCGGTACATTGTGCGTCTAGAAAACAAGAAATGTAGCTGTGGCCAATTCCAACTTGAAGAACTTCCACGTGTAAATTGTTTCCAGATTGTAGTTATAATGTAGGTTAAATGTAGTTAATTTGTATTTTTTGTAAAATTTTGCAGATAATTTGCAGATTAATTGTGGATGTCATATTTCTACAATTTGCTCTTCATCCACAAAATTTCTACAAAAAACTACAAATAAACTGCAATTGCACCCACACTGTCACATTTATATTGGGTCAGATGTTTGTTAATCAATTTTGTTCCTAGTTTGGTCAAGAACTTGTGTGTCAATGCCGGATAAGTGTGACACTTGAAGAATCTCTACCTTTAAAGAACCTCTAAATCGCCTAAAAAGACAATTTATTTAATATTGAAATAATATAGACAAAATGGAGCCGGAGGTTACAGAAGATTCATATAGCTGCCCCACAAATTTGCAATTGAGAATTGTTGATTGATTGATTGAGGAAGTCTTCCGTGTTCATCGTCTAATTCAACGTCGCTTACTGCCTCCATTTTGAAATCTTCCTCCATCTTTGAGCTTTTCTTCTACTTCGCTAACCCCAACATAGACGCAGAGAAACACTTCGAAGATTTGATTAATTTGATTTGATTTTACCGCTGGTATTTGGTATTTGCCGGAGTGAGAGATTACTTCCATCTGTTTAAAAGCAAGGGATTTTTACGGTGCTGGTTAGATCTTAGGAATTAAGGGGAGAGAGAAACGTGGGATATATGGATACCTTTAATTAAGGAGTAAAAACTGCCCATTAATTAGATCCTTAATTAAGTATGGTATATGATTGGTAATTTGGTATACAGATTTGTAATTAAATCAAACCTTAAATATGGAGGGTAAAAAGGTTTTCTACGTGGTATTAGAACGTAGGACTATTGTTTTCCACATTTTGAAAAAGGGTTTTTGCAAAGACTTTGGGTGCCATTTCGGTGAGTGTGGGCGTTTATTTGTTTCAGTTGGTTCATAAGAAATGTTTGACGCGTCAATGCACCATGCAAAAGATTTGTTTTTTTATGACCAAAACTAAACTAATTATGCAAAAATCTACCTTATAAGAGATCAAAGGAATTTACGAACCAAGACAAAGAGGGCATCTTAATAGATATTTTCAAATGCTTCTCACTTTTAAAACATTCACTAATGCATTTTTATCATCTTTATGTGCGGAACGGGCTTAGGATTCTCACCAAGAGTTCAAAAGCAACAAAAACAAGTATTTCGATATATATATATATATGTGGGAAAAATCATTAAAATTTAAAAAGTAAGAGTGATAAAAATAAGATTTTTTTGTGTCGTGATAAAGAAATTTTGAGAAAAATTAGCCCCGTGTCAGATTTTGAAGCACGTTATCTCAATAAGTTATGACGATTGTCAGGATTTTGCCACAAATATTGATAAATCGTTAAATTTTTTTAGCATTATGTCTAAATTCTCGATGCTTCAAAATTCTGGCGATTGTCAGGATTGCTTCAAAAATTTGGCCTGAGCCTATTTTTTCAAGACTTCTCTTAACATATCAAAATTTAAACGGTGGTCGTAAAAGGGACCTTGTAATTTTTTTATTTCAAAATATATTAAATTTGAACTCATAATTTCAAAAGTAGAATGATTTCATTAAGTTTAGTTTTGATCCACTTCCGTGTATACATGATGTATTTATTTTTTGAAATGCAGACTTATCATATTAACAGCAAAGATTTTCCAAAGAGAGAATTAAATTGAATCTTTTGGGTACGTTACTATCACAGTATCACTAGTTGAGGACAAATTTAATTGGAAAAATTGCATCAAAATTGTTTGAGCTTGCGTTTTTTAAGTGGATCTTTCGGTATCTTTCTAAAATAATTAGAAAGCAGACTTTTACATTGTGATTCATCAAAAGGGGCAGGTTAATGCAATTTATATACATATTGTTACAAACAAATACATAAAGTTGACCCAAAATGACAGAGAAAGTAAACGAGAAAAAGAAAAAAAAAAAAGAAGAAGAAGAAGAAGAAGACGAGCTACTGGGGTCAGTGCCACCCGTTTCCTCTTACACTGTTACACAGTTCTATTTAACGACGTCGTTCTATCTCCAGATACTCATATTTTTCTCTTAAACCCTACTCCTCTCATTCCAAACAAACAAAACAATGGCTCTTTTCCGAGCTCGAATTGCTTCTTCTTCTCTTCTCAGCAATGTCATCCACCGCTCTTTCTCTACCAGTAAACTTCTCTATATTCATTTTCATTTCTCTCTAAATCAATACAAAATCTCTGCAATTTAACCCCCTTTTTTTTTTTTTTTTTTTTTTTATACAATTGACAGGTCCATTTGAAGCATTGGCGTCCAAAATGAAACCGTCAAAGGAGCTGGAATCAATGATGAGCCAATTCAGTCTAGACATCAGTTCCCAAATCGGAAGTTGCATGCCGTTAGGCATGATGCGAATCGGAACCCTGATACACAACATCGAGATCCGACCCGGACAAGGCGGCAAGTTAGTTCGCTCCGCCGGCACGTCCGCCAAAATCCTGACCGAACCCAGCGCTTCTACTAAATACTGCGAAGTGAAGTTGCCGTCGGGGGTGAAGAAATTGATCGACGTTAAATGTAGGGCTACTATAGGGCAAGTATCGAACCCGGAACACGGGACGAAGAAGTTGAGGAAGGCGGGACATGCCAGGTGGTTAGGACGGAGACCGACAGTTCGGGGTGTGGCGATGAACCCGGTGGATCATCCACATGGGGGTGGTGAAGGGAGGAGTAAGAGTAGTGGAAGTCATGGCAGGGTTTCGTTGACTCCTTGGGGTAAACCTACTAAATCTGGGTATAAAACTGGGCCTCTTAAGAGAAAAAAGTAGGTCTTTTTGGGTAATTTGATGGATATTTGTTTGTTTAAGATTATTATGTTTTTCGGATGAAGTTTATGGAGAGATAATAATATTAGAAAATCAAGTTTGGATCTTGTTTATCAAAGAGCTGCATCCATGATTTGAGCATTATGGGTTCTAGTTCATAATTTTACCTCAACTTATTTGATTCACTGGGTTGGAACTTTATTATTTTTACTTATTTAGTGCATTTTTTAACACATACAGGGTCTGAGCCAAAGTAGGTTAGATGATTGCATTTTTTGAGACTCTGAAGTAGGTTAGATGATTGTATTTCATTTGCTTTATCTTTTCTTTCTCCATGCCAGTATTATAGAATAGTTCTTCTTTTCTTAAATGTGGAGGATAACTTGGATATTGTTGATTCTTGCTCTGCATTTGTGGAAGCAAAGGTATGGTGATCTTTATCCCTATTATGTCTGTTCTATTTTAGGCATGCACGCAGGAATGTATTGCTATTTCTAATGTTGCTTTTGCCTTTCCATAGCCTCTGATAATGGAGTTTTTGTGTAAGTTGCACGCTTATTGTTTCCAATATAATTTCAAGTTTTCCTGAGTAGTATTTGAGTTGATGAAGGGACAATCTGTCATATCATATTTCTTGCAATACTCGAGTTCTGTTGTTTCTCTGAGTTTTTCTTGGTATAGTCTTTCTTCATCTTTTCGTATTTCCCTGATATTTTACATAAATTACTTTTTTGCTTCCATTCCTCAACTAGATTGGGTGATTGAGCCGTACCTGTTGTTTGTGCTGTTGTATTTTTTGCTTCCATCAAGATGATCTTGCTTAGAAATTCGAGGCTTTCTCACATGCTGTATTGTGGGATTGAGGAGTAGAATTTTTTAAGGTTTTGGAGGTGCAACGATTTACCTCTTGAAGTCATAATAAATGGCTAATTCAATACAAAGTCTCTTATGCTTGATGACATGCTATTTGTTTTCTTGGACCTTAGAGATATTATTTTGGTATCTGTGTTGTTTTGTGCTTTTCCTTTATGACAGGAGAAAAATCATATGGCATACAAGTGTGTGAATAAAATTTGACTATGTGATATCTGAAATTTTAGATAAGTGGGTAATCAACATGATAGAACTTATAAAAGCTGAGAGGGGAATTGACTCTTGGAATGCCATCAATATATTTGATATGCTAGTCAATTAAAGAATATGGTTTTGCATGTGTGTTGTTTGCTTGATATGTTTACATAAATGAAT